>JAOTOM010002822.1:0-120401 GCA_034440615.1 Ashinkailepas kermadecensis | reverse complement strand
TATTATATGTTGGCTCCTGCAAAAAACCATGAGATGCAATGTTGTCCTTCTTTGAAATTGGGTCTTTCTAATTTGATTATCAACATAAGAAAGCTAACGTATTATAGCTTAGGGTTGGATATGAGATAAGTTAATCACACGTTTGTTTTGTATTTATACATTTTTGAATATCTAAGGAGAACAACTGAGCTTACTGGAGGAGGAGTTGGGTAAGTTAGGCTAGGTTAGGTTAAGATAGGTTCATGCAAGTTTCCTGTCTTCCCACTGCACAACTTAGCATTCAACAAGATCCTTGGACCCCAGGTAATTTATCAACCTAGTTATAGGGAAGCTATCAACCTATTGTGTTTCCATGGCCAATCTCATCAGCACCACATACACAGAATAAGATGCTGAATCCACTGCCATACACACTTGGCATCAGCACAATTCCGCACTTATAAACATTACCTAAGGCACATACTAGGATCAATCTCACTCTAGTGATCCCAATTACCACGCCCCACTGCACAACCTGGAATTCAGAAAAATGGGAGTGCTGGGCCCGACAACCTTATTCACCACATTTTCGAATGCATTCTATGAGTGATTCCCCACAGCATCAGCGACAGACTATCCCATTGATCAGCCACTGGTTGACTGAAAACATGTCTGCATTTAGCCAATCACACACCTGGTTTGTCTAACCTGGAAGTGGCGACCCACCTCTGATACCCTAAATAGGAAACATCATTCAGATTGACTTCATCTATCACTTTTACTACCTCAAACATCTCTGTGTCGAATATATTTTCGCTTGAGCATTAGACGTAAAAACAATTGCCCATTTTGCCATAAAAAGACATCAATAAGATGTGAGATGGGACATAATGCATCTTGTATGCAACTGCATGACATGATTCTACGTCTGCATGTTGCGGACCATCACTTAAAAACCTGTAAGTGACAATTGAAGTCAATTATGCGAACTGTTTTACTATCATGAACCAATTTCTTGGGAACACTGGTATAGCTAATATGGACCTATGAAGATGTCAACAAAATGCTAAATGTTGACTTAAAATGTAAATAATTTTGTATTGTCATGCGTTGTTCTCGAAGCAAAAATTTGAATCAATATCCAACAAAGTGTCCACTCCACAAGCATGGCATCGGCAAAATGGGTTCAGTGCATGATTGATTTTCAAATTCTAGATTTGGACAGGAAAACTGTGTGGAATTACATTTTAGTGCATAATTTATTCATTATTAATACAGTTTATGTCCTTCATAAGACAGGCTGTACACATATTTTACCTCATCAAAGCAAACAAAAGGTGGTGTGTAAAGAACATGCGAAACTTCATCGGAGATGGTCGAGGAATAAACATCTACTCCCAGTTGGCATACTCTACATCGCGTATTCAGGCCGCGCTATGTCGACGATTGGCGCAGTTGGTTGGGGCGTCCGCTTTCCGTACGGACGGTGGTGGGTTCGAATCTCGGCGCAGGCGCATTCTAACTCGATCACACAGTCGTTAGCGGTCAGAGCCGTTGGTTAATGTTGCACTTTAGACTGTTTACACCATCATATGGGTTGCTTGTAATGTTTGTCCATGAAAGTAAAAGCGGGGATATACTCAATTGAAGCCTACTCATGCAATGAATGTCCAATTGGAATCCATCTGGAAAAAATAAACGAGGAACTTTGTCTCTGGAAGGGTGCTTCTGGCTAAAAAATTGAGGGGCATTCGGACACACTGAAGCTCAGACTTCTTTCAATGCGCAACTCTGGCCGAAAACCTGAGGGGACGCTGGGGATACATGGCTGTCGCCCTGTCCAAAAAACAATTGAAAGGGATTCTGAGAACTGGAAGCCACTGAGATGGTTCCATGATAGCTTCACGCTACCCCGCGGTAAGACCTCTCACGTCCTGCAGGCATTCAACTTTTGGTATCTTCGGACCAAAGTGGTCATACACCTACCTCACGGCGAGGGATTGGGACCCCATGAAGCATTGCATTCACATCCAGTTCAAGTTGTTTATTTCAACAGCCCGATTCCGTACGCACCACATTCCGTTACATTTCGAGTGCAAGCAACGCTACCGTAGGAAGTGCAGAAGATCCCCGGTCAACATGCCTCTCACATAACGTTCACCGGGATGGGGTGGGGGGTTTCGGCCACCTAAGATCTGAAACGAGAAGCACACAATTTGCAGGAATTACAGCTGTAATGAACTCGCTGCAGTATACACATTTCATGACCCCAGGTCAATGTCTTCAGGGTCAAATGAGGTCACAATCAGCTTCCACTCAACCAGCCGGCACTGCCCATACGTACAGGAAGTCTAGGTGTACTTTTCATGCGGTCTATGGAATACTCTGAAGTACCTGAAGATTGGAGAAATGCAAATGTAGTTCCAATTTTAAAAAGGAAGTAGGAAGTGTGTAGGGAACTACAGGCCAGTCAGTTTGACCTCAATAGTTTGCAAGGTACTAGAAATCATGGTTAAACAGAATGTTCAGATATCATCTTGATAGGCACAATCTTTTAAGGATACTCAACATGGATTTCGATCTCGAAGGTCTTGTTTAACTAACCTTTTGGAGTTCGTGGAGTATGTTAACTAAAAGAAGTAGACAATCAAAGCAGGATGGATGTTGTATACTTAGACTTTGCAAAGCTTTTGATAAAGTTCCACATAGGAGGCTAATTCATCAACTACAACAACATGGGATTGTTGGAACCAGGTGGTGAGCATCTGATTGGAAGGATGTTCTGAGTGGAGTACCACAGGGCTCTGTTCTAGGGCCACTTATCTTTATCATCTTTGTGAATAACATTGAGGTAGGGCTGAGGAATGAGTGTTCAAATTTGCTGATGACATCAAACTGGTAGGAGTGGCAAACAGTTGTGATCAATCTAGTAATATTCAACTAGACTTGGAGGACTAAAAAAAGTGGGCTGATCAATGGCAGATGTCATTCAACTATGACAAGTGTAAAGTTATGCATCTGGGGTCTGGAGGGTGAGACTTTCAGATATACAATGGGAGGGAGGAACTGGATGTTATTGAAGAGAAAGGGACTTAGGTGTGTTGGTTTCAAAAAGACCTTAAAGCAGAGAAACAATGTAGCTCAGCTAGGAACAGGGCACTCAGAATGCTGGGACTCATTAATAGAAGTGTGATATATAAGAGCAAGGAAGTCATGAAAAAACTGTACTTAGCATATGTGCGACCCCACTTGGAATATTCTGTGCAAGCTTGGGCCCCACCTAGAAAAAGATATAGACAAGTTAGAAAGAGTGCAACGCAAAGCAACTAAACTCATCAGTGGAATAGGTAGCTTAGAATATGGAGAAAGGCTTGTGGCATTAGATATGTACTCACTCAAGTATAGGAGATTAAGGGGACATGATTGAAATGTACAAAATTGTTAAAGGACTAGATCAGGTCAATTTAAATGGTGCTCTTCAGTTTAAAGTATCACACAGGGGTCACCAATTCAGGTTAGACAAGTTGAGGTGTAGGACAGTTAAGCGACAGCAGGTCTTCAGTCAAAGGGTTGTTGATCAGTGGAATGGGCTGCCTGCTGATGTTGTGGGAGTTCCTCATTGAATGTATTTAAAAGTAGGGTGGACACATTTTTTAGACAGGAAAATCTTGTTTTTGAGTTCTAATGTGGATGGATGGGGTGAGATTTATGTTAAGTGTGCATGGCACAGACCCCTTTAAGCAGGGGTTATGGTAGCACAATGGGTGATGGGAGGAGCTTGCAATTGTTGAGGTGTTATGCAATAGCAAGTGGATGATGCTAGATAGGCTGGGATATATAGCTTCCTAGGAACTTGGGATAAGGGATTGATTGGGGTGAGAATATGTACATTTCTAGTACCCTTTCTAGATAGGCTTAACCCAGATGGGCCCCTGTGGCTCTTATTAAGCCTTAACACTTTATTTATGACTTTATAAGTATACACGTTCCACTGCCGAACGGTAGGTAAGAGACCGTTCATACGTACGCTCGCTACAAACGCTGGTACAGACCCGTGCGCGTACTGTCGTTACCATCGATAGTAAGGACCCATCGTACGATCGGTTACGCAGGCAAAAATGGTTATGCTAGAGCGCTGGGCATGATGCAGCAAACGTACCGGGGGGGGGGGGGACTGACCCTGGACCCCTGGTTTGGAGATCTTGCCAATGTTTAATTTGTCATTTTCCCTATTCCCAGCTCAAAATATAACTTGAAAAATAAGCACCTGGGCACCCTGGCTTTGTCAGATCTCAGCCGTGTTTAAATGACAAAAAAACGAGAATAATCATCTTGAAGGTGTTGATTGATTGATTGATTATTTGGGCTTAGAGGGCGCGCCGACTACACGGTCATTTGGCGCCCATAACAGTTCGTTGTTTAAACTGTTGCTGTACGACGCTTCCTGTGCTACAGGTATAATTCCTGGTACAATTTTGATGTTGGCGCCCCGGGTAGATAGCACAAAATTACCATAGATATGAAGGTGAAGATGTTTCCGATTTAACGACCTGTGATTGGTCATCAAAAACTGCTAGGGAGGGAGTAAGGATGGTAACTCCCGAAATGACGTTGACGCTCAAGGAAATCCTCGGGCATGAAATTAGAACGTGACTAACTGTCGGCACTGCACCGCATCTAGGACATAGTGGCATATTCTCACCATTGAGTAAGTAAGCATGGGTGGCACCAGTGTGTCCCACATGGAACGCAACATGGCGTTACCTTTTCTAACCTTGTCCTACGAGAACACGAGATCCACTGGCCGAGAGATGGCTTTTTGTCAGCAATTTGTTCGACGCTAGTTCGTCCCAGCTCGCTTGCCACTTCCTCGCCAGGAAAGCAGAGATCCCTGAGTAGTAGTCCCTGGCCGGGATGGGAATGCTCTGCCGGGGAGTCTGTGCTGCACGTCTAGCAGCGCTGTCAGCTTGTTCATTTCCTGCGTTACCCGCGTGGCTGAGAATCCAGCGAAATGGACGGCATTTTCTGCTTCATCTAATAAATTCAAGCGACATAAGATCTCGGCTATCAGAGCGTCTGTGGGGTCAAAACTCTTGAGTGCCAAAAGGCTGCTCAAAGACTCGGATAACAGCACATGATCTTTCTCATTCCGGCCGTCTATGAAAGCCAACGCTTTATGGATTGCCACGAGCTCAGACGTGTAAACAGATGCGTGTCTCAGTGGCGTAAACGATTTGGCGGCCGTGTCGCTTACAAAGGCACTCCCAACCCCAGCGTCGGTTTTCGATCCATCCGTAATTTGTTTTGCGTAGCTGTTATAAAATGTGGATATGTACTCCAGACCCGCGCCCGAAACTCATTCGGGAGAGTGTCCTCCTTACGGATACCACCCAATACCAGATCTATTATCGGTTCCAGTGAGATAAGTCTCCACGGGGGTGTTAAGACCACGGGGCGCGTTTCACATTACGAATTTCCAATTGACTTTCGTCGAAAAGATCACGAATGCTAGTGCACAGAGGTCGGTACAAACGGGCGCCATTGTCTAAAACAAAATTGATGAAGTGTGACGCGAGAACACTGTTTGGTATTCTGGGTGCTGCGGGAAACGACGTAACTTACATGCATAGCGCATCCCAAGCATTTGTATCCTCAGGGAAAGTGGCGGCTCGTTGGCTTCGGCCAGAAGGCTCGCGATTGGCGAAGTCCGGAATGACCAGTCACAATCCTAATGGCAGATTTTGAACTACGTCCAGACTCCGTTTTCCGGATCCACAGACAAAGGAAGCATAATCTAGTTTTGAGCGAATGAGGGATCGGTAGAGAAGTAGCAATGTTTGTCTATCGCCTCCGTACGATGTTCGTGCGACACATTTTAAAATATTCAGAGATGTAATGCATTTGTCACGAAGTATTCTAAGATGCTCCCGGTACGTCAAACGGCTGTCAAAGTATATTCTAAAAACTTAGATACAGCGTGCAATTGAATGGGTTCATCGTACAACTTCAGTGTCAGATCAGGACAGCAACGACGGCGGCATAAGTGCATTGCTGCTGTTTTGAGGTAGACAATTTAAAGGCGTTCATGGTGCTCCACTTCTGGAGATAGTTTGTCGCCAATTGAAGTTGTCGCGATGAAGTAGATGCTCTTGAAGAAGACGCCAAATGCCTATATCGTCAACAAAAAGAGGCGACCAATACTCGAAGGAAGATCAGCAAAAATATAATTAATCATGATGGCGAAAAGGGCCACGCTCAGTACACTACCTTGTGGAGTACCATTTACGGAGTGGGAAACGTGCCGATACGCTGTCACCGATACGAACACGAAAAAGGCGGTCTGCTAGAAAGTTTTGCAAAAAAGTGCCCATTCGACCGCGGATTCCACATTTTGTTAAGCTTGAGAAGAATACCGCAGCACCAGGTCGAATCGTATGCTGCTTCAATGTCGAAAAACAGCACTGACGTATCGTTTCTGTTTAAAAGCTGCGCGGATCGACGTGTCCAAAAGTAAAATATGATCAACGGTGCTTGTGTTTCGTCCAAAACCGCACAGTTCATTGCGAAAAAAAATTGTTTTCTAAATACCAGGTGAGTCGAACGTTCACTATTTTCTCCATGAATTTTCCCAGTGGTCAGCGAAATGGGGCGGTAATGTGCTGGCAGCAATCCGTCCTTCATGGGTTTTCGAATAGGGACTATAATTTCCTCACGCCAACGCTCCGGGAAAATCCTGCCTCCCACACCCCATTAAATGTCGACAGCAGAGCTTCCAGCCCCTCACGAGGAAGCCGCTTCAGCATAGCATTATAGATCTAATCCGGTCCCTCAGCTACATCTCTTAAAGCACCAATCG
The DNA here is from genome assembly GCA_034440615.1 of Ashinkailepas kermadecensis. Lineage (NCBI taxonomy): Eukaryota > Metazoa > Arthropoda > Thecostraca > Neolepadidae > Ashinkailepas > Ashinkailepas kermadecensis. The sequence continues at coordinate 113,566 of JAOTOM010002822.1, read as the reverse complement.
CAGAAGTTAATTCAGTCATTGTAAACGGTAAGTTGTAGTCCAGTGATTCTGAAGTGATGAAGTCAATAGGGATCCTCTCGCAACGCGACCTAAACCTCAAAAACTCTGGATCAATGCTTCGCGCCTTTGCTGCGTTCTGAGATAAAACGAGCCATCTCATTCGCAACATCTGACGGATGAGTAGCATCAGTGTTCCCAACTCTCCAATACGGGGAGAGGGACTGAATAAAATTGTCCTGCAATGCGCTTGATCTGGGACCAGACCTGTCGTGTTCGTGTAACTTGATTAAGTTTTTCCAATGAATTTCCTTCAGGATGTCTTTTTTGTCTCAAGAATTGTGCGCTGAGCATGTGTCCTGGCTGCGGGTTCGAGTCTCACCTGTCGCTACTCTTCGCCCGCGACCAATCGGCGTGAGAGATTGGCGACGCTACGTGACTCAACGGTCGACGTGTCGTAAAACCAATAACCAACCAAAACACAAAGCTTCTATGACTGCAGTAAGTTCGCATGGGTATACAGACGCTTCGTTCGGCAGGCGGAAAGTGTGTACATCATTATCGCACATGCCCACTGGCGCCCAGGGGCACATGCCCACTGGTGCCCCCTGTACCCACCCCAGACCGGCTTAAGTTCGACCACCGGAGATGTTTCATCACATACCCCATGTATGACGACTCAATTAATTAATTTGTTTAGGCATGTCGGTATAGTCCTCCAGGAAGGGTCCGAACCACCGGAGAACGCCGTTGTTTACACTCAATGTGCACTAGCAAGTCACCGCCCATGCCCATATCGAATACATCAAGAGGGTTGCCGGATAATCTACCCCGGTCAAACGCAGTTCATCCCCAATCTATAAGCGACGATGTCAGATCTTTCCTAGGATAAAAGCAGTACTAGCCACCTATGCAGCCTGGTGACTGTGCACAGTGCACATTCTCCAGCAGCGTTGCTCAGACTCCGGTAAGCATTCCTTTCACGGGTGCAGACTTTAGCTGGAAATACTTCTGCGGCAATTCAGGCAAGTTGGTGGCCTTGCGCGTGACCGTAAAGGAACGACAAATTTGAACACCAGCATTCAGAACCACCTGTTATTTCAACTGTTCTGCCAACTGTTACATCAGTGTATTCGCCGCTGTTCCCCACAACAGACGCCACAGAAACAAGACACGTTTATTATCAGCCAGTGTGAGAATATACAGGGAGGTAAAATAATACACGCTACATAACTATTGACATAATGTGCCAACACATCCAAACACATACTATACGAGGTAGTATACAGTATACGAGGTAGTATACATCAATGTATACTATACGAGGCATGCGTTTATTATCGAAGCCAGTGTGACAATATACAGGGTCGTAAAATAGCACATAGCTATTCACATAATATGCAAAAACATCCAAACACATCACTGCATCCTATGCAAGAACATCCAAAGCACAGGCTACATGCGGAGCTCCTTAGCAATTGGTGGAGCTACGAGGACAGGCGGCTAGTAGGAAGCAGAGCCAGCATGACCCACAGATCCTGCCTGCCCTTACCAAAAATAAGGAGAAAAAGTTGCAACATGTGGGTAGAGTTTGTCACCAGTATGGCTCTCTGACTGTGAAGAGAAATCGTTATCATCATCAGGAGACCAGCTGATGGCCTCATCCTGAGCCTGGGGAGGGTGTGGATGGTCACCTCTGTTGTCCCCATTACCTGTATTGTCCTGAGAAGTTTGGCCCTGTGAGGTGGAAGCCATTTGGTTAACGTCAGTAGGCGCTGCCTGTAGAGACAGCTCATCACCAACCGACCAGCTGGTGGCATCATCATCATCCTCTGTCACAATGGGGAAAACATGTTGCCATCCCTGATAATACGCAATGAATCATTCAGCGCATTCACCATGGAGTCAAATCTCCTGCCAGTCATCTCTGATGTCACAGAAGCTATCTGGCTAGTGACTGCCACTGCCCTCCTGTAACGCTCATGCTGGGTGAGAGTATGCACAGGCCGCAGCACAGCCTGGATTGTCACACGTGGGTCATGTCTGGAGTCAGAAAAGTGCTGGCTTTCTGCCTTCCACCTGCTGGGTATCAGGTTTGCATCAAACAATGGCATGCCAAGGACCTGTCTGGTCTTCAGGAGGTGCCGGCATGGCAGCAGGTACTTCTGGGAAAAGAAGCACTGACAGTTTGTGCATGTCGGGGACATAAGAGTGCCAGAGTGGGTGATACAGACAACTTCCAGATGCCTCCTCTAGCTGCACATGTCCATCTTCTTAGCCTGCTCTTCAACACCCCGGAATGCAAATGGTGTTAGCAATCGCTGGTACTCTCCCAGAAAGCCCTGGCGAGCATTCACTGGTTACTTGTGCCGAACCTGGTGCACCACGAAGTCCCTATCACGCCTCTGGGAAGACAGCAGCGCAGTCACACCCCTCACAAACTCTGGGAAGGAGGAGCATATCTTACACACATCCTTCAGCTTCCCATTGAAGCTTTCCAACCTGTTGTTGGTGAATGTCCCAAAGAATCCACCATCAGTAAGACCTCGGACCCACTCAGACCTGATCGCATGCCAGTGAGTGTCAACATATATACGAACAGACTGTGGGACCAGTTGCTCCCGCAGCCTGCTGTATGCTTCTTCATCTTTGGCATACGCCAATGACTGAATAATGGTCAGCGCCTGATTCTTCTGTAAAAGGGACAGGTCCTCTCCTACTGTTGGTTCCCTCCGGAAGCTGCACAGCACATGAAACGTGCATAGCTGAAGGCTGCTGTCAGGGAAGACATGATGCAGCGCATTCCTGATGGCAGAGTCTTTGTCACTCATGAATATCTTTACTCTGGAACAAGCTTCCTCATTTGACATGCTGAAAATATGCAACATGGTCTTGAGCATGTTTTCAGTCTCTGAAGTCACAATAAGCATGCCAACCACCTCACTGTTCCCCATGCCATCCACACACATCACAAACAGAGGGAAGCGGATGTCGACAAGCTTGTAGGTGGAGTCAATGAGAATGATTTCTGGGGATCTTTTCAGCTTCTCTATCATGGCCTGGTTTTGAAAGAAAACACGACAAACTTCACCATCATCCTCCACTACTATTGACGAATATCCCTGCTCCCGAAACATTCCAACTGCAATCTCCAGATCAGGCTGCACAGACCTTGATTTGCGACATGTTGCTCAGGTCATCACGAGTAATGAACTTTCTGGTGTTCTCCATCATAGCCCGCACCAGCTTCGGATCAGCACCAACAGATATCAAATCACGTAACTTTTTCTTGTCCTCTGGCTGGGGCCGACGATTCTTCGGTAGCATTTTGTAGTCCATCTCTGACAGCTGGTGATTGTGGTTTTCCTGGGGAGCAACCAAGCAAATGGTCACTTATCTGCATCAGTTGCTGACCAAGCCAGAACCAGATGATACAAAATGATGGAATTGTGAAAAACAGCCTCGATATTAATTGGTCTCACTTGATACCCTAATGTATATAATACCCTGCACCCAAGGGCGTCGCCACCGGGGGGCAGGGGGCAGTCGCCCCCTGCCGTGAAACTGGGGGGGCGGCGCCCCCTGAAATTTGAGGAGGCCCCTATCCGCAAATGCACAACAAAAAAGGTGAGCAAGGAGGCCGACGGGACAGAATATCATGCTGTCAATGAGGCCTCAAGACTGACGAGGCCACCAGGAAATATCATCAGGTCTCTATAAGAGACGTAGAACAGAGATTGGGAGGAGGCTCCCAGGACGAAAAGGAGGCCCCCGGGACGAAAAGGGAGGCCCCCAGGACGAAAAGGAGGCCCCAAGACGTAGAACAGAGATTGGGAGGAGGCCCCCAGGACGAAAAAGGAGACCCCATGACGAAAAGGATGCACCCAAGGACGAAAAGGAGGCCCCAAGACGTAGAACAGAGATTGGAAGGAGGCCCCCAGGACGAAAAGGAGGCCCCAAGACGTAGAACAGAGATTGGGAGGAGGCCCCCATGACGAAAAGGAGGCCTCAAGACGTAGAACAGAGATTGGGAGGAGGCCCCCAGGACGAAAAGGAGGCCCCCTGGGACAAAAAGGATGCCCCCAGGACGAAAAGGAGGCTCCAAGACGTAGAACAGAGATTGGGAGGAGGCCCCCAGGACGAAAAGGAGGCCCCCAGGACGAAAAGGAGACCCCATGACGAAAAGGATGCACCCAAGGACGAAAAGGAGGCCCCAAGACGTAGAACAGAGATTGGAAGGAGGCCCCCAGGACGAAAAGGAGGCCCCCCAGGACGAAAAGGAGGCTCCAGGACGAAAAGGAGGCACCAAGACGTAGAACAGAGATTGGGGGGAGGCCCCCAGGACGAAAAGAAGACCCCAGGACGAAAAGGATGCACCCAAGGACGAAAAGGAGGCCCCAAGACGTAGAACAGAGATTGGGAGGAGGCCCCCAGGACGAAAAGGAGGCCTCCGGGACGAAAAGGAGGCCCCCAAGACGTAGAACAGAGATTGGGAGGAGACCCCCATGACGAAAAGGAGGCCTCAAGACGTAGAACAGAGATTGGGAGGAGGCCCCCAGGACGAAAAGGAGGCCCCCGGGACGAAAAGGAGGTCCCCAGGACGAAAAGGAGGCCCCAAGACGTAGAACAGAGATTGGGAGGAGGCCCCCAGGACGAAAAGGAGGCCTCCAGGACGAAAAGGAGACCCCATGACGAAAAGAATGCACCCACGGAGGAAAAGGAGGCCCCAAGACGTAGAACAGAGACTGGAAGGAGGCCCCCAGGACGAAAAGGAGGCCCCCCAGGACGGAAAGGAGGCCCCAGGACGAAAAGGAGGCACCCAAGGACGAAAACGAGGTCCCAAGACGTAGAACAGAGATTGGGTGGAGGCCCCCAGGACGAAAAGGAGGCCCCCGGGACGAAAAGGAGGCCCCAGGACGAAAAGGAAGGCACCAAGACGTAGAACAGAGATTGGGAGGAGGCCCCCACGACGAAAAGGAGGCCCCCAGGACGAAAAGGAGGCTCCCAGGACGAAAAGAAGGCCCCCAGGACGAATGACGCAGTCTATGCGCCCCTACACTCCAACAATCAACCAACCAACCCCAGGACGAAAAAGATGCACCAAAGGACGAAAAGGATGCCCCCAAGACGTAGAACAGAGATTGGGATGAGGTCCCCAGGACGAAAAGGAGGACTCCAGGACGAAAAGGAGGTCCCCAGGACGAAAAGGAGGCCCCTAAGACGTAGAACAGAGATTGTGAGGTGGCCCCCAGGACGAAAAGGAGGCCCCCAGGACGAAAAGGAGGCCACCAGGACGAAAAGGAGGCCCCTAAGACGTAGAACAGAGATTGTGAGGTGGCCCCCAGGACGAAAAGGAGGCCCCCAGGACGAAAAGGATGCCCCAGAACGCAAAGGAAGCCCCCAAGACGTAGAACAGAGATTGGGAGGAGGCCCCCCAGGACTAAAAGGAGGCCCCTGGACGAAAAGGATGCCCCTAGAACGAAAAGGATGCACCCAAGGACCAAAAGGAGGCCCCTAAGACTTAGAACAGAGATAGGAAGGTAGCCCCCAGGACGAAAAGGAGGCCCCAGGACGAAAAGGAAACCCCAGCACGAAAAGGAGGCCCTCAGGACGGAAAGGATGCCACCGAGACGGGCAAGAAGCCACCCAGGTTAGACGAAAAGGCTTCCGATGGGTGGCAGGATATTCTTAAGTTGGAAAACGAGGCCCCCAAGACGGAAAAGGATGCCCCTGCAATATAAAATTAAGACCTGATAGGGGAGACTTCTCCGGACGCAATAGGGGCCCCAAGACGGGTAAGAAGGTCTGCGCAGGAATGAGAGAAGGCCACCGAGACCAGCCAGATGAGGCCCATATTTTGGAAGAGGAGGAACCTGGAAGAGAAGATCTAGGACTAGGACGCAAAAGCACCCTGCTAAGAGGATAATGAGGCTCCAGACACAGATAAGGAGGCCCCCATGACGTGAGAGGAGGCCCCTAATTTGAAAAAGGAGTCACCTAGGAGAGGGTAGGAGTCCCCAGAAATCAAGAGAGTGTCAAAAATGGCACGGAGGCAACCAGGATTGCAAAAGAGGCTCCAACACCGGAAAGGAGGCCCCAGCATATGAGAGGAGGCCCTAAGACGGAAAAGGAAGCCATTGGATATGAGATGAGGTTTCGGGGACGCAAAAGCAGGCCTCAAACGGGTGAGGTTCCACCGATATAGAAAAGGATGATCCAGAGACGTGGCAGGAGGCACCTAATTCGGAAGAGAACGACACAAGATTGGAAATGAGACCCCATGATGAACGAGGAGTCCCCTAAAATAGGAGAGAAAGGCCATTGGATAAGAGAGATGGCTCCCAAGCGGAAAAGAAGGCTCGAAGACCGCTAAGAAGGTCCCCGGGAAATAACAAGGCCACTAAGATAGGAAAGGTTGCCAGTAATTTGGCAGAGGAGGCGCCTGGGAGAGAAGAGGAGTCCACCAGGAGATAAGAGACCACCCCTAAGATGGGTAAAGATCGAATCCAGAGCGCAGAGCAGGAGGGCCCCAAGACGTGAGAGGAGGCCCCTAATTTGAAAAAGAAGGCCTCTAGAAGAGAAATGAGGCACCTGCCGGACTCGAGAAGGAGTAGGTCTCCAGGACCAAATGAGGTCCCGAAGACCGGAAAGAGTTCCCAGGAAATGAGGGAGGCCCTTAAGATGGGAGTGATAGCAGGTATGGAAGGAGGTGAGGTTTCCAAAATCGAAGATCCCTCAAGACGGGTAAGGCTTTGCCAGGATAAAGGAGGAGGCACACGAGGCGTGGCAAGAGGCCCCTAATTTGGCAGAAAATGCCCCTCGAAGATGAGAGGAAGCCCCATGCCATGTTAAAGGGGCCCCAGAATGCAAGAGGAGGCCCTCCAAGACGGGAGAGGAGGACCATTGAATATGGAGGAGGGTAGGACACACAAGGTGACATCGAAAACCGGTAAAAAGGCTCTAGGAAATGAGACGACGCGACAGTAGGCTTATAATTTGCAAGAAGAACCCCCTAAGAAATAGTAAGAGTCGAGTCTGGGTATTTTAAAATCACGATATGGGCCACAAAAGATCCGGCCGGGGCCCCCACATATTACGCTGAGCCTGGGGTACCAAAAATTCACGCCCGGACCACGAAAATCATGCCAGGGGCACGACAGGTCGTACCGTGCCCCAACAGTCTCATTGGGACCAAGACAAAAGAAGCCGGAGCAACGAAGAACAATCCGGACATGGATAATCACTCTGGGGGCCGAACAATGACGCCAAAAGTCTCCAAAACGCATTGGACCCCCAAAAAGTGTCGAGGCCGCTATCGCTGGCGCTAGGGATCCAAGAAATTGACGTCGGGGCCCGAAAGATCACATTGGACCCAAAAAGTCGCGTCACAGCCCTTGAAAATCACACTGGAGGCCCAGAAGGTCGCGCCGAGGCCCCAAAAGTTGCAGCTGCCCCCCAAATCAATTTTAACCGAAATGTCACTCTGGGACAAAACAAAACTCCTTCAGTGGCCGCAGTGCCATATCAAAGGGGCAAATGCCCCCTCCATCATGAGAGGGATAAGCTCCCAAGAATCGTGTCGGGGCCTCAAAAATCGCGCTGGGGCCACCAAAATTCGCGTCGGTCCACCAGAATTCGCGTATGGGTCTCCAAATAAATACGGCGAGCCCCGGAAAACTCGCTCCGAGGCCCGAAAAATTGCGACAGGAACCGCCAAAATCGCGTTGGGGCCACAGCTAAATATAACGCATCGCACAAACTCGAACCGGGCCCCCCAAATATCGCGCTTGGGACCCACAATTCCCATCGGTAGTCCCGTCGAAGCTCTAAAAAATTGCCGTCTAGGGCCACACGTAAGCACAGTGTGACCACAAACACACACACAAATCAAGCTGGAGCCCTCCAAAATAAGGATTGATTCCAACAACTAAATGCTCAGGTAAAAAAAATGGCTCTGGAGCACCGAACATATTATCAGATGCCTTCACAAATTGCGTACGGCACCGAAAACCAAACCGAATCTTGAACATTCGAGGTGGGATACAAAAACATGGCGCCAAGGGCTCGAGAAATCCGGCCGGGATTCGGACTTTTAAGAAAATCAGAATAGTTTCACAAAATCGTATTGAGCCCAGAAAACTGGGGTTGGGTCTCCGGAACCACGCGCCTGGGTGGGATAAGCCACTCTGGGACCTAGAAACATCGTACCGAAGCCCCAAAATTGTACTTGGGCCCCACAAGTGTGCGTCAGAAGCCCAAAATAAACACATCGGGACCCTAAGAGCACAACGGGGGCCGAAAATACAACTGACCCTCCAAAGCGCACAGTCTCACAAAAAGCGACAGGGCCTTAACACATGCGTTGCAGCCATAAATATACATACCGGGAGGTCTAAAAATACACCGGAAGCTCTCAAGGCACACAGGGGTCATGATAACGCACAATAGCCTGAAAAGGTGGTTGGGGCCGCAAAACGCAACATGGTTCCAAAACAAACAAAAAGACCGGGAGCTAAATAAACACATCGGGATCTTCGAAAACGCCCTGACACGTCAAAAAAAATCCTCGGTGCACAAAAATTCAACAAACCCTAAAACGAGCATGGGGTTCGAAAATGCTTTAGGCCCCTAACAAAAATGGCTTGGAGCCGTAATACACAATCATAGACCAAGAAAGACGCAACGGGTCCAAAAAAGAACGCCGAGGCTTGGCCTCGGTTCGGTATCAAATCTGGGAGGATAGCAGCAAAGATGTGAAGTGCATCAAAGCTCAGCGGAAACCGCATTTCATAGCTACCAGAAAATGTGGGAAGTAGGAAACTAATGATCGAATTTAATCAATCGACTTTTCGAAGCGAACGCCCATGCGAATCATTCCATCACGCCAAATATGGCGCAAGTGTATCATGTGGCAGCAATTAGCAAAACGCAGAATGCCTAGCAGAAACCATAACATCCCACGAAGTGTGGCGAATGCACCGAATACGAAAAATGGGTGTGCACGTGCACTGACGTTGCCGTCGTGGCGACCGGGTGCTATGAACTGGAATGCCTGAAATTGTAAAATTTTGTATTTTAAAGTGGTGGGTAATACATTTTACTTTGAAGAGATGGGCCTAATACATCTTCTGAACCCTGCTCGTTTTAGGGCTTTGTTGTGTTTTTTTTGTGCACCGACAATTTTTTACGTGTCGGGGCGTTTTCGAAGATCCCGATGTGTTTATTTAGCTCCCGGTCGTTTTGTACGTTTCGGAACCATGTTGCCTTTTGTGGCCCCAGCCTCTTTTCCAGGCCCTTGTGCGTTCTCATGGCCCCTGTGCGCCTTGCGAGCTTGCAGTGTATTTTTCTTAGAGCTCCCGGTATGTTTATTTAGGGCTGCAACGCATGTTTTAAGGCCCTATCGCTTTTTGGAAGACTCTGTGCGCTTTGGAGGGCTAGTTGTACTTTCTGGCACCGTTGTACTCTTAGGGTCCCGCTGTGTATATTTGGGGCTTCTGACGCACATTTGTGGGGCCCCAGTATGATTTTGGGGCTTCGGTGCGATTTTGTCTGGGTCCCAGCGCGACTTATCGCGCCCAGGCGCGTGGTTCCGGAGACCCAATGCCAGCTTTCTGGGCTCAACGCGATTTGTGTGGATTTTTTTTTTTTTTTTTTAAAGTCCGGATCCCGGCCTGATTTTCGAACCTCTGACGCCATGTTTTTGTATCCCACCTCGATTTTTCGAGATCCGGTATGCTTTTCGGTGTCATACGCAATTTTAGAAGGCATCTGGAAAAAAATATTCGATGAAACAGAGCCATTTTTGCTAACCCGGACATTTATTTGTTGTAATCTCTCCTTTTCTGGAGGGCTCCAGCTTGATTTTTTGGGATACCGATCCGGGTTTGTGGTATACGTGTAATTTCAGCAGTGTGAGGTAACTTATCAAGGGATACCAAAAGAAAACCTTAGAACTGAGTGGTGGAGTTAGGGTTGAAATCCGACCAATCAGAAACCATAGTGGTAGATTAGGCCCCTCCACAGGACAATTTAGTTGATGACTAATTATATTATGTCGAAATGTACCCTTTGACAAAATAGCGGTCGAAATCCAAGGACTTTTTAATGGTCGTAGGTGCCCCCCCCCTCTCCCTGCAAATCCGTTTGCCCCCTCCTGCTTGACGCAAATATAGGCACTCCACTGGTCCCTCAATAATTTTCCGAAACATACGCCCATGGGGAAAAGCCAACATTGAGGGGACAAATTACCCCTCATAAGCATACAATACAACATCCATGCCCCATATGAAATGGAATGAGTGATGTTTTTAAATGCATTTTCTTCCAAAAAACTTCTTTTCTGTTATTACAGCCTGCATGATTAGAGCTTCCCAGCTTCCATACCTTCTCAACGTCATTTACAAAACGGTACAGCACAGCGAAAACGATGGGCGTGACGGCGTGGAATTTGAAGGCTTGGATTATGTATGTACTGACATTGTTGCATTGTTGCATTGTCATTTATGCATTGGTGTTCAATGCTTGTTCTTGCCGTGAATTTATTCGCTGAGGATATATTCTAGCTCGTGTGACAGTTGCCTTGCAGCCAGCACCAAATGTTATAAAAATAAACAAATTCCTAAGATTACGCTAAAAAAAACAATGCAATCCACTTCTCGTTGTCACCTTTACGAAATTGTCGTCCTTGGACTGAGAAATGGTCGTTCAAGCTTTGCTTATGACATCAAGCTGGTGGGAATAAATAACAGTAGTGATGAATCTAGCTATATTCAGTTAGACTTGGAGGACTTAAAAGTGGGTTGATCAATGGGAGATATCTGTAAGATATGCTTAGCACCAGCCCCGCCAGCTCGCTGCAATCTAGAGGCCAGCGGGAAGATTCGAGAAAGCATTGAGACGATGGTTTGTTTTGGCACTTATGTATTTATCCAAATATTACATATTTATACCCTGGTATGGCCCAGTTTTCAGCGAAAATGATTAGTGCTATTACGTTTTGAGTAAATGATGCACCATGCCAAGAACAAACAAAAACCAATATGAAATCATGTTCCCCATCCTCGAACCATAGTATAAGAGCCTAAAAACAATATGAGACCCTAACACAATGGAGGCCCCCTTTCGGGGAACAGGAGGCCCCCTTCCGACCTTGCCCCCCCTGGGAGAATTTCGTGGCGACGCCACTGACCTAGGGTCATGTAACTTATACTGCAGAGCTTACTACAGCCACAATCTCGCCTCCAAATGTTGTGCTAGCTTCAATGGCTTTCGAGATCCAAGGGGGGGGGGGGCGGGGCGGAATCCGTCCCCTTCCTCCGGTTCACGTTATGTGAGAAGCCATCCGGTGAGCGTGTTAGGTTATGAATGACCGGATCAATGTCAATGTTACTACTTGTAACACTGACACATGCCGGGTTCGAAGCGGCCTCATTAAACGCAATAGCATAATGAACAGTTAATGTCTGAGGCCATTATATTTGAATATGTTCAGTTTACTGCAGCTGAGACGCACGGTCAGCTTTCAACTCTGCATTCCTGTCTGACCAGGTTCCGCCTTTTCATGCTGTCGGTTTTTATACTTGTATCCTGGTTTAGAACTATGCATTGCATTGTCCTGCTGTAGTCATGATTTATATCCAGTATTGAAGAATCGTGTTTTTGAACTGCCATGAAATATGGTAAGTGTGATAACTTTTCTGCCCGTTCTGCTTTCTGCTTGGGCGCTGTATGACCAACGCACTCGATGCCCTGAGCCTGTCAAGTAACCGACCAGTATCTGCTTTCTGCTGCCGTCAGTGTCCCCACCTGCCCTAACCTGTCTGGTCGGTCAGTATTGCCTCTAGCGGCTGCCGTCAGCGTCCCCACCTGCCCTAACCTGTCTGGTCGGTCAGTATTGCCTCTAGCGGCTGCCGTCAGTGTTCCCACCTGCCCCAACCTGTCTGGTCGGTCAGTATTGTCTCTAGCGGCTGCCGTCAGTGTTCCCACCTGCCCCAACCTGTCTGGTCGGTCAGTATTGCCTCTAGCGGCTGCCGTCAGTGTCCCCATCTGCTTGGCTGTGTCAAAAAAAATGGGGAGAATGATGTGAAATGATTAACTCAAGAACGTGGCGAAGTTACGCGCGAGCCTTCGGATACATGCCGGCCCTATTGATTAGTTAAATTAAGAATGTATGGCGCCTTTACGAACGTTATAATGGGAAGCAAACAATGATGTGCACAAGAACACAATCTGCAAATATGAAGAAAAATATGAAACCGACAAATACGATCACGAATACCTGAAATAAACAAAACATACAGGCATGTCATCCTCGTTGTTATTCATTAAGCATTATGCTTCAAAAGCGGGAAGCCGAATCCAAATGAGAAGACAAGGGAGGCCATGACTTTTCCTAATGGAGGGCCGACCCCACCCCCATACAAAAATGCAATGGAACAGCGGACCCAAAAAAGTTTACGGGAAGAGCCAATGTCAGATTCGGTGCCAGGGATGGGTTTCCCCTTGGCTGTGTCTCTGGAAAAGACACCGGAAGAATATCAGGATTTAAATCAAGTTTCTGTTCGCTTACCTTTTTATTTGTGCATGTTTCCTAACAACCTGTCGTGCGCAAATTTTGAGCGCGACGACTGTTGGCTTACGCGCGCCAGTCCCGCATCCTGAACCTCCAGTCCTGGCCTTACATCCTTATGCCTTTTATTCTTGCATCAATTTCAATCGGGGTTTCTTATGTAAGTGTTCCCACATATTGTTCGCCTAGTTATAATCATACATTGCGATGGACACACTAATAGCTCCAACATGTGTGGATGAATACAAATATAATTATATATATAATAGAATAGTAATCCCTAGTCATATTTTGCTCGATAAATATGCTGCAAACTGGAAAGAAATTGTGTCATGAGCATTGTAGGACCATTCAGGATACAACGCAGTAGATGAACTGTGCTGGTCCAGGAGTCGTGTAGCAGCGAAATACCGGCTGGCGTGCCGACTGCCCCGTGAGCTGGAGTCACTGACCGGGGTGTGAGCGGCGCATGTCCCACAGGTCCATGATCTGCGTGGTGAAAGCGTCCCAGATGGCTTGCATCAGGCGGGTGCGGTCTCGCGGGTTACTAATGGCGTGGCAAATTTGCTGCACCACGGCCATCATCCAGTTTTGACTCCTCTGCCCAACATGCACCACGTCAGTCGGTTGCATATATCTTTATATATATATATATATATATATATATATATATATATATATATATATATATATAATGTTTCGATGCCAGGGCAGAAAGTTATACATATGTTCGAATAAATTAACTTTTTACTTTCACCAGCTTCCGTATGATTCGTTCTCTTTAGTGAACAGTGTTTTTGTCAATTGTTTCAAGTTTGTAAATCAAGTCACCAAAACCACACTTATATTAACGCTTAGAAGACAGTACCTACTTCATGGTCGGAATTCATCTCCTGCAGTTCCACGGCGTTTTCAAGTTGCATTTATTTCTAAATATACCGTCACACACTATATATGACATTACACCATCAGTATTGGGACGCGGATTTGTAAAACTATAAGTCACATTTTCTATCACATTTTTGACACGAGATACGACGTGGGGTGGGGAGTGGAAGCGGGCAAGTTTCCGGTGGGAAGGGGTCACACTAGTTGCGTGTCCCCTACGATGTGCTGCTTCCTCAGAGGCCGAGAGTAATGATTACTTTCGGCCTCTGGGGAAGCAGCACGCCGTAAGAGACAACCAGCCAATGTGACCTCCATGGTTAGAAAAAAGAGGCTTCTCCTCGATTTTCGTCATCCAGAACATTATCCTCTCCAGAAAATGTCCTCTCGTTTTTCTCATTTGGAGGTTGAATGATGCTGTTTGACGATTAATTGCCCTCTGACAGTGTTCAAGATTCACTGTAAAGTGCGAACCGGGATTCTGATGTCACAGGTTTGAATAAAAATGTCGTCTCCGTATTCGATTACCCAACAATCTTCTTCTCCACGTCCAGAATTACAAAGCACAAATTCAACCCTGGTGACTCCTCCCCACCGGGTAGTTGCCCGCTTCCGCCCCCCACGTTGTATCTTGTGTCATAATTATGATAGGACATGTGATTTATGATAGCTATGCGAATCCGTGCTCCAATACTGATGGTGTAGCGTTACATATAGTTGGTGACATATTTAGAAGACAATTGCATCTCGAAAACGCCGTCAAACTGTAAGCGACGAATCTTGACGATGAAGAAGGTACTGTCCTCAAGACGTTAATATATGTGCTGCTTTGGTGCTTAATTTACAAACTTGAAACAACCGACAAGGACACCGTCCGCCAAATAAAACGAAGCACACAGAACTTGGTGAAAGCAGAAACAAGTTCCATATCATTTAATGGAACATTAAATATAAATAAATATCAATATCAATATCTCAATATCAATATCAATAAATATCGATAAATATCAACATCAATAAATATCGATAAATATCAGCATCAATCAATATCGATAAATATAAATAAATATATCGACAGTTGTACTGATTCGTTCACACATGTCTTCACGGTTTCCTGTCGGCGACTCACATTGAACTTGTGCGACATGATGCAGACGGCGCCGAGCAGGCGGGCCACCTGACAGATGCGGCCGTTGAGCGCCTTGTTGACGAGCAGCAGCACGGCCAGGCGGTCCCCAGCCAGCAGCAGCAGCGAGGCCACGTTCTCAGCCAGCCAGTGTTCGGGTGTGGTGAGCAGCTCCTCCAGCAGCGCCACCAGCTCGGCGTCGGTCCAGTCGGGGCTGGCCGCCAGGCGGGACAGTGCCGTCGCCAGCTCCGAGAAGTGCTGCGTCGCCTGCTGCTGACCGTGCGGGATGCTGTCCGTGGTCTCGTCCCAGAGCACCTCCTCTGCCGGGGATGAGGTCAGTCACAACGGCGCCCTCTGTCGGAGATAATGTCAGTCACAACAGAGCCTCCTCTGCCGTGATAACATCAGTCACAACAGTACCTCTTCTGCTGGAGATAGTGCGAGTAACAATGCCTCCTCTGTCGGAGATAGTGCCAGTCGCAATAACGCCTCCTCCACTGGATATAATGTCAGTTACAACAGCGCCTCCACTGGATATATTGTCAGTTACAACAGCGCCTTCCACGACGGATATAATACCACTTACAACAGCGCCTACTCTGCCGGATATATAATGCCAATCACAACAAAGTGTTCTCTACCGAAGATAATGCCAGTCACAACAGCGCCCCATTTGCCGGAGACACTGTCAGTTACAACAGCCCCCCCTGCCGAAGATAGTGCCAGTGACAACGGTGCCTCCTTTGCCGGAGACACTGTCAGTTACAACAGCCCCCGCCCCCCCTGCCGAAGATAGTGCCAGTGACAACGGCGCCTCCTCCACCGCGAAGATGAGGTCGGGTACAACGGCACCTTCACTCCGGAAGATAGTCCCGATCACCACATCGCCACGAGCAACACCTCCACGGCATCGTTGCCGGGGATGACATTTATTTATTTTCATGCCTGCATCATCCACAGTGTCCTGAAATGCTTCAAGTTGAGTGCAGGCCCACATTATTGACAATTGCCATGCCATCAATTTCTTTTTTCTTTTTGACATCACTAAGTACCATTTTTGCTATTTTTAATCCACGTTATGAGTGAGCTTTGAGCCTTTAAAACCACTCATAGCCTCTGACAGCAGCACTGCCCACCGGTAAAAGGTACATCAGCATCATCAAACAATCAACAGAGGTTGTAAAACATCACTCATTAATAGATATTATCCATACATGTTCGCATCTTTTTTCAACATCAGTTGGCTCTTTTGACATCACCTCTCTTCCATTATACGGTACAAAATATCAATTTCAGGACATTGATGATCCAGTGCTTGAGGATGGAGTTTCCGGACCATAGTCAGAGACAAAGATCTAGCGTACTCCAGGCGGCAGGATGGGACCAAACAATCCGGATGGCAACACGGTAGCCAAACACCAGGCGGCAGGATGGGGATGAAACATCACGGGTGGCAGGATGTCACCTGGCACACTCACTCTGTGTGCGCGGTCCGTAGAGCAGGTAGATGAGCCGCGCCTGGCTGACAATAGGATGGGGACGCAGGACCCGGCACATCCAGAACTGCCGCTCACGTGCGGTCCGACATGGGTCCAGGTACAGCAGTCTGCAGACGGGAGTGTAATGGCTGACGGTAGGATGGGGACGCAGGACTCGGCACATCCAGAACTGCCGCTCACGTGCGGTCCGACATGGGTCCAGGTACAGCAGTCTGCAGACGGGAGTGTAATGGCTGACGGTAGGATGGGGACGCCTGACCCGGCGCATCCATAACTGCCGCCTAAGCGTCGTGTGGCCGCCACACAGTACCGGCCGACCCGCGGCGCGTGGGCGCCTATAAATTATACCCTGAAACGCGAACGACAGCACCAAGTGCCACGAGCACTGACACCCCTGCCTAGTTATGATTATCTTTAGTGTGGGGATAGCTCTAGTACCCAGTAGGTACACGAAGTGTCTAAAATCAAAACACATAATTAATAGATAAATTAAATGCATGTGCTTCATGATATGTTGCATGAGATAATTCGTAACAACATTGATGGACGGCGAGCCGCACATGGGCTATTCCATCCCCTTGTCCACCACATGTACACCATGGCCTTGCACAGCACAACTGTGGAGCCTGCCCACTACCCACTCCCATCGTAAACCTACTTTGTGTCAACTACCTCTCCATCTATAGTGGTGTCAAAATAAATGAAAGGAATGAATGTCCGTTCCCGTTGAGCTACCTGTAGAAGAGTCGCAGGTTGACCTCGTTCTCGCTGACCGCCCCAGGTCCGCCGGCCAGCACCGTCTGCACCAGCTGCGCCGTCTGGGAACGCTGCTCAATGGCACGGAACACCTGCCCAGCATGTCGGGTCAGGTCACACATTTCCGCTCCGAACACCGACCGATGACTGGGACAGGACTAACCTGTCGGGTCAGATCCTGGAGCGACGCAACACCTGTCCTGATATCCCAATTCGCGGACCATGTCAGGTCAGATTTCGGAGCGACAGACACCTGCCCGGTCAGATCACTGATCGACGGAACACCTGTCCAGATGCACCCTCTCCCACCGGCCGAACACCTGCCCAGATGCCCCTCCCCGACCGACGGAACACGTGTTCGATTGGAACCCCGATCGACAGAACACCTGTCCGTCCAGACCCGGTTCAGCGTTGCCAGTGAGGTTTAGCTGGGACCGATCCACTGACCACCAACAGACTGCTTCACGTGCGCGTGCCGATGTTGACGGGGCCATCGGTGTCACCCTAGGCAGCGCAGTCAGGCCGCTGGTTTTCCCGATGCACACATGCATGTCTTTGACGAGTTGGAACTCGAGTGCGATGCAGACGTCACCCAACCATGTTCACGGGTCCCAGTGAGTGGAACAAGCAGATTGGAACATTTTCATCCATACATTCATCCATAGACCCACGATCAAGTTCAGATCTGTGTCAACTGGCAACATAAATAGTTCACACATCTGCAATACATACTGTGTAGTGTGTATAAGTCACTATCAGCACACAAATATCTGGCGCATATACACCGTAAAACACCTTACTCACTTTGTGCACTTCAATACTTCAAGGAGCAGTGGAGATCACCTGGTGGTGTGGGTTATGCAGAAGCACCTCGCAACTTTTAAATAAACAACTCTCTGTACATGAAGGTACGTGTACGTGTTTGCAATTGAAAAAGCGTGTTCGGCTCAGCGGCAAATTTAGCACCTTGTACCGGTGATTCACAACTCGGCTATACCGTGCTACATAACTTAACCCGATTGCGTGACGGCTCCGCTGGGCTCCTAATATAGTTGTACCCCATAAGGCCGACTTACTTCCCTTAAAAACTATCCGAGCCAGCAATTGGTCCGTTGAGAATACCATATATGCGCCCCTATCCATGTCTCATGGGGAATGGAGGAAATCAGAAGCGATCCACGGAGTATTCTTTACGGGGCGGGCAAGGAACCTGAGGCGACCCAGAGAGCAGTTCCTGTGGGACGGGAGGGACTTGGAAACTGACACGATCCACGGGGGCCAGCCGGCAGCCCACCTTGTCACACTCGCACTCCTCCCAGCCGGCGATGGCGGCGTGCAGGAAGCGGCCGTAGCAGGCCAGCGTCACGATGCTGGGGATGCTCGGGCTGGCGGCGTTCCAGAATGCGTCCACCTGTAACGGTCACAGGCACGTCACTGCCCTCCGTCCACCGTCACTGCCCTCCGTCCACCGTCACGGCCCTCCGTCCACCGTCACGGCCTTCCGTCCACCGTCACGGCCTTCCGTCCACCGTCACGGCCTTCCGTCCACTGTCACGGCCTTCCGTCCACCGTCACGGCCTTCCGTCCACCGTCACGGCCTTCCGTCCACCGTCACGGCCCGACGGCAACCTCTGCCGATCAGTGCGGCGTAATGGACTCCGTGCGTAATGGTGCTGCTCACACCAACTTGGCCCTGTTATCGCAGAAAATAGACATCCCTTGAGAAGGTCGCTGTTCAACCACCCAGCGCCCGGACAAAGTTAGCGTCCATCTTGCATCATTATGTGTAGAACTCGTTCTAAACTCGCAAGGCACCACAATCTAGAGGCACGTTCAGCCAATCTCACGAATGCCGTAGAACATCAATGCAGAATCACACAGCACAAAGCGGAGACATATTTGAGGTCGTGTCCCTGCTCCCTACAGCAGGAAAAGTACGCATTTTCTAGCACTCAGTAGCTTCACTGCAAATCAAAGTTTACTCGACAATGCCGGAGTGCACATTTAGCACCTTTATCGGCATCTCACAACTCGGTCATGCCATGCTACACAACAATCCAGTACTTGTATCGGGTGTAAGATTGCAGAACAGTGAAAATACTATGTTGTATCAATACGGCTGATATGCAATACATTGTTTGTTGTGTTGTTAAGTATTATTAAGTTGTGCATCGCGGTATAATCGAGTTGTGGGAAGCCGATACAAGGTGCTAAAAGAGCACTGCGGCATAGCTGAATAAAATGTTTACTGTGTAAGCACGGACAATGTAGCCCCATGTTCAGAGTTATACATTTCGAGTTGCACGATACTTCCGCATTCCCCACACCACCAGTTGCTCTTCACTGCACCATAAAGTGATGAAGCAGATTGAGCAAACTATTTTCACAATTATCACTAGTCGTCCGCCGGAAAATGAACAATGATATAGTCAGACTTCCTTCGTGCCATGCGCACCTCGCAAGATGTATTTCGGCGCAGTTCTACATGAGCGAATCATGATATAATTATTATCAGCGGAAGAGCTAGTGTAACTGCAAAATGGTCCATGAGGCGTGCGTATGTCGCAGCAACGTACCCGGTCCACGAAGGCCCATAGTATTCTCAGTCGATCCCGGGTGAAGTAGAGACAGGTAGCTCGCTTCTGGAGTACTCCCAGCTGCTGGAACTGGCGATAGGAGACATAAACCTACATTAGTCACACGCTAATACGAGGTAACAGATCCAGCTAAACATGCCATTTCACGACTCAACCCTGTCGTGGTCCACGTTAACGACACCACCTAAATATCATACATGATCTAGAAACTGTTCAGTAGCTATGCATACCGCGTACTATCATATATACGATCATGATATAATGATATATGATCATGATGATATACGACCACCGGGAGGTCAACCGTACCGTAATTTACAAAAACACCAAGCACTTGTCAATGAAAGCTTCAAAGGACGACACTTGCATGAAAGGTTGAGAGTTACGCAGACACTTGGCAGACAGATGCAGACAAAGGTGGCTGTAAATGAGCCCCTTCCAGTGGTGTCGGAGGGATTAAAGGGAGGGAGTTTCACTTTGTCAAACTTGTTGCATTGGGGCATATACATGTAGGCATCGGTACTCTGGTTGTAAATGTAGGGTTAAAAATTACGACATGTGGTGAGTCGTACGTGTGTGTGTGTGTGTGTGTGTTTGTATGTATGTATATGTATATGTATATGTATATATATATATATATATATATATATATATATATATATATATATATATATACATATATATATATATACATATATATATATATATATATATATATATATATATATATATATATATATATATATATTTATATATATATATATATATATATATATATATATACATATATGAATGAATGAATAAATATACAGGGTTTTTTAAAATATATATTTGAGGGGGCAGGTACCCCCCTCAATTTTGGCATTGCTCCCCCCATAATTTCAACTTTTAGCATGGGACCCTATGGAGTGTGCCCCTCCCCAATCAATTCCGGTCTGCCCATTGCCTTCACGCAATTTAGCCACCCACACCCCCAATCATTTTCAGAAATCAACACCCATGTATATATAAATATATAAATGTCTCAACCCAATTCTGGTTCTTCCTCCCCGAGTGCCCATCCTGTATTTACTTCCCATCGACCATCGAAACTTACCATCAAAACTGACTTGACCTCATCCGTACCCATGACTGATTGGTAAATATCACAGAGTATGTGGGGCATATCCATGTAGAGAGAAGTGTCGCATTATATGGGATACATCGGCATGTGGTGTTTTGCTCTGCTCCCACGAGGTAATGACAAGTTGAGGAATAATTGCTTCAGTCATTAGCATAATGCAGCCTGACGCCCCTGCATCCCAAAACGGAATGGATGTTCGAATCGGCACGAGTTATGGCTTCCGCACCAACAGTTTATTGCGTGAATATATTCGAACAATCTCGGAGAAGGACCTACCACCAAACAAAACCTGGAGAGTAGGCGATTTGAGTGTTCATTTATATTGACGAACCAAAATTGGTCGAACACGTGACAGCGCTCGAGACACCATTACGTATTTCGGTGACTTGACTTCCAGCATCAGTGTTTTCCTCACAACCAAACACTACCTGTCACGCTGTACGTGGACTTGAGAATCCGTCACATTCCGTCCCAATATGCGCGTGACATGACTAAAACGTGACGTGACGTGACTAAAACGTTACCGTTTTGAGGAGGCCGGGTCCTGGTCGACAGGTGGGGTCGTAGAAGGTGCGTCGGGGCAACAGCGAGGCGAGGGCACGCGGTGTGGCCAGCCACCCCTCCACCAGGTGGCGGGTTGACTTTGATGTCACCGTCAGGATACTCAGGTCGAGCGCTGAAGCAACGCATCAACATGGAAAGTCGTACAATAGGCACACGCAGCGGACAGAAACTCGGCTCGGCTTACGTTAGATCTGAGATAAGTAGGCTAAAAAGTAATCGAACTTCTTAAAGCATAAAAGGGAATGAACGTGTCCTACCTAAAGCAATATAAATGCAGGTACTACGAACGCAACATATTGGAATAAACTTCGTGGGGTGCATACCAAAAGCACGTCACTATTCCTCCACATCAATTGCAACCAGCATAACACCAATTTGTAATTGAAATTCACCTTAAGTGAGCAAAAAGATACCTAGCTGAAGCTTGAGAAGAATGTCGGTGACCGTACTCTTAGATATTCGATTATTTGATTAAAACATCCTGTCAGCTTGAACCAGGTGGACATAATTACAGCGGAAAATCGACAAATGTTTATTTAAAACTGAATCCTTCATGGGAAATCTGCATACATGTTATCTAGCTTATTCTGTAGATCTATTTCCTACCAGATCGCGCAATTGCAGTTCAAAGGCAGGACCGTAAACGAATTTAGTGCACTGCCAATGCACTGATAGGTATGATTCCGTAGCCAAATGGCCATCTTCCATTAGTTACATGCTGGACTTGCCGGGTCAAAGAGCATGTGACTTACGAGACTCAATCCAACGTTCTGCGACAAACGCAAGTTCAGCTCTATATCGCCAGGCTATCTGGGGCTTGCGAAAATACTTTCAAGGCATGCTGGACATATTTTTGCGATTAGTTACATATTCACCACGAAATTCACCAATCCTGGACGCGCTGTCATTTGATAATTGCACTCGTGGACTTTTGTCAATTTCAAACATTGGTGAGGGTACACGGTGACGGTTGGATCATGCCAGTTAACGGTGGGCCGACATCGTATATCTGGCGGTGCGATCGATGTGCGCCAACACTGTCAGTGACATTGACCCGGTGTGCACATTCCCAGGCTAAAATACGAAGCCCCGGTCTGGAGTTGCATGGCCTCCATCCTGCAATAAGCTTTCGGTAAGGAAAGAAAAAATACATGCGAATCATTTGAACTCAACATTGTTTACCATCTAGCCACTCGAAGACATTGTATATGATTTCCGGAGGCAATGTGTTGAAGAATCCGACCGGACAATCGGTCACATACTTCATCTTCACTTCATGCATTTCCTTCAGCTCCAGACGCGAAGACCGACGCGGCCTTTTGCGGATGGGTAGATCCAGCATGTTCATAGTCGCTGTCCAAGACAAATGCTGAAAACGCCGTCAGCAAGGTTACATCGCATTTGATCAGTTCGCTGATTATTGATTGGTTTCTACAAAGCGGGGACTGCTTTGGTCATATATCGTCGCCAATCTCTCACACCCATTGATTGAGGGCGAAGAGCAGCAATAGGTGGGGCTCAAACCCACATTCTATTCATGGTCTACTCGTGCCCACATTTCGTCAGTTGCAAGGTTCTCAGTTCTCACATTGGTCCCTGCAGCGGATCCCGCATGACGGTCACTTGTTTGAACAGCATTGCCAGTATCGCATCGCACTAGGTTTACGTGTTACATCTGCTTACGTCGCATATCTCGATCTTGTCCTGCCAACTTCAAAATAATTTGCATGCACATATAATACAATACCCATCAGTGGCGCCACGGACCTAAGACGGCAGTGAACGTGATCGTTTTGGAGTCTATTATTCCACGCAACGCCCATAGGTGTAATGCTAAACTTCACAACGTCTGAAGGGGCTCAGGCCCCCGTAGCGTCGCCCGTGGCAATACCCATATATGTATATGCTACAGTGGCTAAAGCATTGCACAACAATCGATTGGAAAGATGATTGTTGTTTTTTGTTAACTTCCCCCCGAATCAGTGGCGGTGGGTTCTGCATTAACTTTGTGGTGACGATTTCTGCGAATTTGTTTCTGGTGTTATTCTTAGGAAGTTTTATGCTCGATGCATTTTTTACATGTTCGTAAAATCTCAAAATCAGCCGACAAACAACCGTAGAATCATTTTACGGCCGATTTCACCGATTAACATTTTGGGGTCATTCTTTAATGCCTAAATGGGGGCAAATCAACATACACATGTCTAATTCGACCATCAATTCCTCTTATAATCACATCCGGCACCAAGCGTTGGTTGCGCAATGGCTCAAATTTCGTAAGGTTTAGATCGTGCTATCACGGTTGCACCATTAACAAAAACGAGAATCAAAGGTGAGTGTTAAAAATATGGCTGAACCCAATCAGATTGAGAGGGATCAACAGTACCCACGTGCTATCCTAATCCGCCGCCCTTGTCCACCACCACCACCACCACTTAGCCTGTGGCCACAGTCATGGACGTCACCATGGTCGGGAAGACGGCTGTAAGCGTTCCTCCAAAAGTTCGTAAAATTTAGCATTGCGGATATGGCGTTGCATTAACATTGCGGATATGGCGTTGTATTTTCGCCGCGTTTCCCATGCCATGAATTGGTAGGGCCCTCAAGAAAATCCTGGATGCGCCCCTAGTGGCACGGGAACTGCCTTAAACCTGGAGGGACGAGCCATTTTGAAGTCAATTAGGTATCTCCATGCAAAACTAATGATATGTTAAACTCATCCGAAGTTGGGGAATGTTGGGCAGGGGGAAGGGTACTACACCCTCTGCCCAACCCCAGTTCCAGGGCCCTTCCAACCATCTGACTTTTTAATTTTCTTAATCCCGAAGCTAATTTGCGGCCCAGAACATAGTTTTTAGACCACTTAACAGGGAGAGGACGTGGACAAAATATGATGCACGAAGACGAAGAACTTGAGAATCGGAAAGATTGCTCCTAACGAAGAAATTTGCGGATCACTCGGAGGATTTTCTCCCTTTGTTGTAATGTTAAAACATGCTCCGTTCCTATTTGAACCCCACCATCACACGGCTCCGTGCTTACTGCCACAAAAGCACCTACATAGGCAGCAAGATAGGTAGCAATTCAAGGGATGGATCGTCAGTGTAACAGCAGAAAGCCTCGTTCGTCATTTCCTTTTCATAATTAGATGAGTCATGGTATGATTAGTTTTTTTTTAAATGATTAACAGTGGCTTTAGAAAATATCATGATTTGTACCAATCACAGGAAATACACGCTGTGTGTAAGGCAATTCTGAGCAGTGGAAATGCTTGGATATCGTGCATAATTAATAATAAATTCTGGGTATGCATCAGGAGTATTTTTCGCTCCATGGATCACAAATTGAGGTACATGGTTCAAAAGAAGTTTTTTTTGTTGATATATTTATGTAATATAATGATTATTTTCGATGAAAACAATTCATTTGCATTTATTTGGAAAAGATAGAATGGATTCATGTCATGATCATTCATTTATCCTGGAGTTCCGAAAATAGGGGTTTAGTGCCTTTGAAATGTAAATATGACGCAATAAGACGAGTGCAAATTTAGAACTTTGTGTTTATTTTTGCAAAGTGGAGAGATGAAAGAAGTGGATAGCTGTAAGTAGGTGAAAAATAAGATAAAAGAGTGAGAGGCTAACACAATAAGTACCCATATACCTACCTACATCCAAGATAACTAGAGACAACCCTACATCAGTAGGCCTAGGTACCTACCTACCTAGTACCTACCTACCTACATATTTCCTGAGTTGTGCCTGGACACATGGTGGTGACCACTTAACTGATAAGCATTGTAAATCCAACCTATCTACTTGTTTTATTTTTGCGAATAGATTGGCTGAATCTGATCAATTTTTATCCTTGCAAACTGTAGCCTTAAGCAACTAGGTACCTACCTACCTACATAGGCAAAGTTAATAAAGTTCATAGTGTTAAGGCTTAATAAGAGCCACAGGGGGCCATATGAGTTAAGCCTATCTAAAATTGATACTAGAAGAGTACATGCTCACACCTCAATCAATCCATTATCTCAAGTTCCAAGGGAACTATATATCCCAGCCTATCTAGCACTATTCACCTGATATTGCACAACACACTCCTCAACAATGCAAAACTACTCCAATCATGCCCCATTGTGCTATCATAGCCAATCTCATCAGTATCACATACCCAAAGGTTGGTGCTGAATCTACTGCTTGGTATGCCCACTGCTAGTATAATACTCAAT
Source organism: Ashinkailepas kermadecensis (assembly GCA_034440615.1). Lineage (NCBI taxonomy): Eukaryota > Metazoa > Arthropoda > Thecostraca > Neolepadidae > Ashinkailepas > Ashinkailepas kermadecensis. Next base: position 88,217 of record JAOTOM010002822.1, on the reverse strand, counting down.
TTATCAGCATGACCTAAAACACAGAGTCCAAGTTGCAACAATAACACAGGGATGACCCTAAGGGGACCTGCACAGTACACACCTGCTAGCATAAGTCCTATTTTAAATCTGTACAGAGAAGATGCTGGTAGCTCTGGCAACTGAGCTGCTGCCCTGGCAGCTCAGTTGGTTAGAGCTCTGGATTGCACTGGTCTCCCCTCTCCTGGCAACACAGGGCTTGAGTCACTTCACCTGCTCGCATTTAGCCCCTCACTGGAAGGGTCAGTTGGCAGCTGGCTCGATAAGGCCAGGGACGACCTACTGGACTGCCATGTCAGTGCATTGACAGCATGTTAAACTTTCTGTCTAAATTCTGCCATTGAACTGGAATTCATGGATCGGGTGGTGGTGCCAGGGTTCATGCAACAAGCTCAGTACATTTTTGATAAAAGGTGTTTTGGGATTTTTTTGAATTGTTTTTCAGAATATGGTGTTTATGAATGTGACTAAGAAGATGCAACCACTCATTTTTGGTGCTGATGCTTACTTTTCAATTTGAACGATGATGTCACATCTGCACAGTGTGCTGACGTCATAGGTATGGCACTGTGTGTGTTTTTTGGGTTTTAGGGTGCACTGACCATGGTAGATCATTTAGTGCCCATAACAGAACAGAGAACTACTTAGTCAGAGCCATGTCTTAGTGTTGTGGTTGGGTGACTGGTTTTGTTTTTACTGACCTGGATATATTATTAAAAATCCCATTTTCCTAAAGTATCGACACACCTTTTCCTAAACAGTCCGAGTTGTCTCGAAGGAGTCTGTTGTTTTTATTGTTGTTGTTATTTGGGTTTAAGGGTGCTTCGACCAAAGCGTGATCATTTAGCGCCCATCGAAGGAGACTGGGGAATGTCCTGTTGGTTCCAAGGTACTGGGCTCTCCTGTGCATAGTGCTGACATGTGAGGATGTGGTGAACCGTTAGTGGATAATTGCATCTTGGGCATACTGGCTTGTCTTCATTTATGAGGAGGTGGCGGTGTGTGGTGTATGTGTGTCCGATTCGGAGTCGTGCCAACGTCACCTCCGCTCGTACTTTCCTGGAAGACGAGGGCCAGTACCCTAATTGTGGTTTGATTTCTTGGAGTTTATTGGTGCCTAGGGCATCCCAGCTGCTTTGCCATTTCTCATGCATGTATTTTTAGATCATTGGGTAGAAATCCCGTGCAGGGAGAGGGAGGGTGCGAGTGCATGGTTTCTGTGCCGCTCGTTTCGCCGCTGCGTCGGCGAGTTCATTCCCTCTGATGCCAATGTGGCTTGGGATCCAGCAGAAGGAAACGAATCTCCCTTCTCGTTTCAGTAGGGTGAGCCGATGTAAGATGTCCTGCAAAAGAACGTCCTGTGGGTTGAAACTTTCCAGTGCCGATAGGCTGCTCAAAGAGTCGGACAGGACAACACATGAGCAGTACTCGCTGACTTCAATGAAGCACAGCGCCTTGAGGATCGCAACCAGTTCCGATGTATAAACGGATGCGTTTGACGGAAGCGAGAAGGACCTCGTGACGGATCCGGTGACGAACGCGCATCCGACCCCCTGCTTTACTTTTGAGCCGTCGGTATATATCAGGGTGCGTCCGTCGTACGTGGCTATGCGCTCCAGTGCATTTAGTCTGAAAAGTTCGGTGGGGACATCACCCTTCTTGGACGTACAGAGGGCCAGGTCTATTTCTGGCGACGCTAATTCCCAGGGTGGTATCTGCGATCGGTCAGTAATACGAATTCCACGTATACGGATACCACTTGTGCGAATTTTTTTTTGCATTCTCACACAGAAGGGTTCAGATATTGCCTTCCGTCCTCCGCGGAACAGTGCCAATAGACGGCGAGAAAACACCGCGTCATACGTTGGGTGTAGAGGATATTTCCTCAGTTTACACGCATAGCGAAGGCCAAGTTTATCACGTCTCAATGCCAGGTGCGGCTCGTGGGCTTCCACTTGGAGGCTTGCTATTGGCGAAGTTCTGGATGCGCCGGTTGCAATGCGTAAGGCTGTATTGTGGACCGTATCAAGTACGCGCTTTCTGGGGGTGCTGGCGCCATCATACACGAAACAACAATAGTCAAGTTTAGAGCGGATGAGCTGTCGGTACATCTGTAAAAGTGTTGCACGGTCTGCTCCGTATGTTGTTCGCGCCACGCATTTCATGATATTAAGAGCTTTGAAACAGCGCTGGCGCAGAGATTTAAGGTGGTCACCGTATGTCAAACGGCTATCGAGAGAGACGCCTAGGAACTTGGCGGAAGGTCGCAGCGGGATTGGTTTTCCATATAGTTGAAGTGCCAGTTCAGAGAAGCACGACCGTCGGCGACAAAAGTGTACAGCGACTGTTTTTTTCTGCGGAAAATCGGAGCCCGTTTCGGTAGCTCCAATCTTCAAGGTGATGTATGGCCAGCTGTAACTGCCTGTTCAGCGATGGTGTACGAGAAGCGGAGAGCCAAATTGCGATGTCATCCACGAAGACTGAGCGGCCAATATTTTCTGGTAATCTCTTTCCAATATCGTTGATTAGCACTCTAAACAGGGACACACTGAGCACACTTCCTTGTGGAACTCCGTTCGTAGGCACACATTTTCCTGATGACTGATTACCAATTCGGACGCGGAAACACCGATTAGCTAAGAAGTTTTTGATGAAGACTCCCATGGGTCCTCTAACGCCACAGTCCCACAACTTCATCAAAATTCCGTGACGCCAGGCGGTGTCATAGGCGGCCTCCACGTCGAAAAACACTGCACCTACGTGCTTGTGACTCTTAAAACCAGCACGGACAGCGGTGTCCAAAGCTAAAACATGGTCCACTGTCGATCGGTTTTTCCGGAAACCGCGCTGGGAATTTGAGAAGAAGTCCTGTTGCTCTAAAAACCATGTTAGACGTATATTTACCATTTTTTCCATCAATTTACACAGCGACGATGTCAGCGAGATGGGTCTGTAGTGGAGTGCTTCCCGACCACTTTTCCCAGGCTTCAAGATCGGGATCACTATGGCCTCGCGCCATGTGCACGGGAAGCTTCCTTTTCCCCATATATCATTAAAGGATGTCATGAGTACATCAATAGCACTTGGAGGTAGATGCTTCAGCATGTCGTGTATGGCGTCCGGTCCCTCAGAAACACATCTGAGCGTATTAATTGCGTGTTTCAGTTCAGTCAAAGTAAATGGTTGGTTATAAGGGTGTTGTATTGTGGTGGAAAAGTCGATAGGATTTGCCTCGCATCTACGTTTATGTTGCAGAAATCTAGGGTTGGCTTTGCTATCTTGACTCCGCTCCGCTAGGGCATTGGCGATCTCGTTGGCCACGTCAAGTGGGTGAGCAAAGGTTCTACCTTGAATCTGCAACACAGGTAGTGGACTGGAGGAAAGCTGACCCGATATACGTTTTATTCGGGCCCACACCTGTGAAGTGGGGGTAAAACGGTTCATTCCGCCTACATACTCTCTCCAGGAGATTCTCTTTGCTGCCCTTATCGTGCGCCTGGCGATAGCTCTGGCCTGTTTGAATGCTATCATGTTCGCGGTAGTGCTGTGTTTCCTGAAGAGCTTGAGGGCCCTCTTTCGCGCGCAGATAGCCGTCGCGCACTCGTCGGTCCACCAGGGGACCGGGGTGCGGCGCGGGTGCCAGAAGTACGTGGGATGCATATATGGGCGCACTGGAGGAGTCGTGCTGTACAATCGTCGATGTGGGTGCATGGTTTTCAGTGTCACAAGTAAGAACAGCATGTATATCTGATTCAAATCGAGTCCAGTCTGCTTTCTTAATATTCCAACGCGGCGGCCGCGTGCCTAACACTGCGCCTCTTCGAAAGGTTAGCCATACCGGAAAGTGATCGCTTCCGTGGCAGTCGTCATCGACTGACCATTCAAATTCCTGTGTCAGTTGAGGGCTGGCCAAGCTCAAATCCAATGTTGACGTTCGGCCTGATGACATAGTAAGATGGGTGTGCGCACCTGAATTTAAGAGGCAGAGTGATCCTTGTAGGATTAAGTCTTCGAGGATTCGACCGCGTGTGTTGATATCTGTGCATCCCCACGCAGTGTGGTGGGCGTTGAAATCGCCGAGAAGAAGTGCTGGTGGGGGAAGCTCAGTCAGCAACCGCTTGAAGTCAGCAGTGGGGAAAGCGACGCCAGGGGGAAAATACAGGGAGCACAAACTTATACGCCTGTGGTTGAAAGTCACCTCTGCTGCGACTGCCTGTAGAGTGGTTCGGAGAGCTAGCTCTCGTGCTGGTACGCTATGGTGGACGGCGAGTAAAACGCCCCCGTGGGAGACGTTTCCAGATGGTACGTCGTGGCGGAACACAGCATAGTATTTCAGCCTCACGTTGTCCTCTGGTGCCAGCTTAGTTTCGTGAAGGCAAATGGCTACCGGGTTGTGTCGATTTAAAACGGTCACAAGGTCAGAAATGGAGGTTTTTAGGCCTCGGCAGTTCCATTGTAAAATCGTTGAAGAAGAAGTCAGCTAAAATGTGTTAAGATGATAGTGACTGACTGGGTAGTCACTACTGCATGGATGGTCCTGATTGGGCCCGTAACCTCGCCCTGGGACATCCTCCATCGGTCGGAGAAGTTTGCCAGGGTGGAGCCCGCTTCCTGCCTCTGACGGGAGATATACTTATCAGGGAATCACCCACACGTGGTGGGATGGGTGGTGCTGTGAACGATGTCTCAGCTGGTCGGGGAAGGGGAGGTGTGGAGCTTCCAGGTGCCGGTGAGGGTGGAGCGGTTACCTGGGGAATTTCTGTTGCTCGTGCACTCGGAGATGCATTGCGGCTTGTGCGTCCCAGAGCTGGGGCTCCTTGGCGGGCACTGACGGTCGGTGTTCGGTCCGCAAACGGAGGCGTTACGGGGATGCGTCGTGACGGTGCACTCCCGAGCGTTGGAGGGGGAGGGGGAGGCATGGACTGTGGGGATGCTTGGGTGGAATGGGTTGTCGTGGGAGTGGGAGTAGTGGATTTGGTGGATGGGGTGTTTAGGGACTTGGCTGATTTTTTGGATCGTTGGACCACCGTCCACTTACCGCCCTCCTCGTGTGCCACCGCCGCCGGTTCCGATGGTACTGTGGAAGCTCGGTGAGGCGCTGGCTGTGGCGTCTCTGTGGTCTGGTCAGGCCTATACGGCGGACATGTGGGTGGCACCGTGGCTGTCTCTTCCACAGTAGAAGGGGGTGTACTAGATATACCAAAAGACCGTAACAAGGCGCTAAGCTGGGCAAGCGGCGGCGCAGCGCTGGTAGGTTGCTGTTGTCCATTGTTGGTTGGAGTACGTGTTTTCTGTGCGTATTAAATTTTAGGATGGCTATCCTCGTAAGCCTCACGGGCTTGCCTAAAATATAGATTTATCGTGCATTTCAAAGACAATATCTCCTTCTCCTTAAGATAGGCTGAGCATGACCGGTCAGATGTTGTGTGAGGCACTTGTCCTCTCCCACAGTTCACACACCATAAAATGTCCGATTCACACCTGTCGAGGGTGTGATCCGCCGATCCAGATCGGCCGCATGCAGAGCGACCGCGGCAATGCTGGGTTGTGTGACCATATCGCTGGCACCTGAAGCACCTCATGGGGTTAGGGACAAAAACTCTAACCTTCACCCGGACATATCCCACTGACACTGTGGATGGAAGGTCGGTGGAGTTAAAGGTAAGAATGATGTTGTTTGTTGCACGAAGTTTCCCTCCCCTTCGTATCTTCATTCTCTGCGCCTCCAGCACACCGTACTCCGCCAATCTGTCAACGATCTCTGCTTCTGTGACATCCATTAGATCGTAGCAATTGATCACCCCTTTGCAGAAGTTCTTAGTGTTGTGGGGTTGGACTGTTACTGGGATGGCGATATCTCTAGGCCCATCTGGGGTAAGTATGCTATAGGTGAATTTATGTATGTCCAAAGCTCTCCTTGCGTCCTCTTCGTAGCGAAATTCTACTTCGATCCCTTCATCCCGTAATTTGTCACAGCGCGTCACAGTTCCAAGGCGGCCACATCCTCGTTTGCGTTGAAAAGGGGAGAGAGATGACAGTTTTTTCTCTGGGTCGGTCGATTTGAAGAGCAAGATGCGTGGAGTGGATATTCTTGGCGTAGAGGTAGGACTCGAGTGTCCAAAGTGTCTATATCTTTTGGATGCGTTGTCCGGGTGAGTCGTGCGTGTTGCAGTCGCGACTGGGTTGGTCTGGTCCTCACAAGAGGAACCAGGGGTGTTTTTTGGTGTTGTAGATGCCATGAAGTGTGTTTGTTTTCAACTCCTCGGGCGCCCCACCACACAGGGGCCCAACGGGGGGGGGACGCCTGGGCCCCGCGGACGGGAGGACGCCAGGCGCCCGAGGAGCTATACGGGGCAGGCGGCGCCTTCGCCCGGCCGGGAGAAAGAGACTCACCACCCCGACCGGGATCCAGCGCCGCCCACCACTTGACCTCTGCCGGCCAGGCCGGCAGGCACTGGGCCAGGGCCCAGACCTTCGGCCTGAGGCGACATGTCGCTTGGCCCGTATGGGGCCCTACGGACCCGCCCGCCCCTCCGGGATATTAGGACCAAAGAGGCGTGTTGGTCCCCCGTCACAACTAACACCGTGCGACGGGGGACTTCAACCTCCAGGACTCCGTCAACCCCGGGGGACGGGCCGAGGGGACGCGACAACCCCGATAAAACTGAGCTGGTGGGCAGGACCGGGGAAGTTGTCCTACCTGCTCATTGTAGGGAGAGTTGGTGTTGCAGGGCCAGGTGAAGGACATGGACGTTGAGATGAGATGGGCATTGGAATGGGAGCGTATGGATGGAAGGACGAGTAAGGCTGTGGTAACCCGAGAGAGCGCCATTTCTCTAGCCAGCCGAGCAACGAGGCTGACCCCACTGCGGGGATATAGGTATGGCACCGAGGCTTCAACTGGCTAATGCTATAAATGGTTCACATACCTTAATGAGATGGTCGAAGTAGCTTAACCTAAGCTAACCTCATGGTGCATTATATAAATTATAGCTATGATGAACCAAGAGGTAAGCAGGTTAGGTCAGGTTAGGCTGAGGAACTTTGACCATCTCATTAAAGTATGTGAACCATTTGTAGCATTAGCTAGTCAACCTAACCTCATGGCATATTATATAAATTATAGCTATGATAAACCAAGAGGTAAGCAGGTTAGGTTAGGTTAGGTTAGGCTAGGCTAGGCTAGGCTAGGCTAGGCTAGGCTAGGCTAGGCTAGGCTAGGCTAGGCTAGGCTAGGCTAGGCTAGGCTAGGCTAGGCTAGGTTGGGTTAGGTTAGTTTAGGTTAAGCTACTTTGACCATCTCATTAAGGTATATGAACCATTTGTAGCATTAGCCAGTCAAAGCCTCAGTGCCATACCTATGAAGTCATTACACCATACCAATGTGACGTCATCGTCCAAATTGAAAAGTAAGCATCAGCACCGAAAATGAGTGGTCGCATCTTCTTAGTCATGTTCATAAACATGTTCTGTAAAAGCATTCCCAGAATTCCTAAAACACCTTTTATCAAAAATTTACCACAAGCTCTGCTTTGCAATAGAACCCTGGTTCATAAAACCACCCCAGCAAGAATGTGGATTAACTTTATAAAAAAGATACCATAACCCAGACAAAAAGACACTGTTCACCCCAACCAACACCACAACCATCCCCAATTCCAAAGAATATATCTACCAACATCCCCCAAACTCATCAATGTCTATATACATTACCTATTCAGCCCTATTCACTGGACCTCATGTAACACATGTGACTTGAGTGCCCTCCAATAATGTTCAGACCCCATAAATACCTGCTTAAATGGGCCTGTACAGTGCACACCTACTTAGCATAAATATCACCCTATCCACCACTACTTAGAACTCAAAAACAAGATTTTTCGACTGAAGAAAGTTGTCCACCCTATTTTCAAATACATTGACATTCAATGAGGGTCTCTTGACAACATCAGCAAGCAGACTGTTCCACTGATCAACAATCCTCTGACTGAAGACCTGTTGTTGCTTAACTGTCCTACACCTTGGTTTGTCTAACCTGAATTGATGATCCCTATGTGATAGCCTAAATAGAAGGGCATCATTCAGATTGATCTGATATAGCCTTTTAATAATTTCATACACTTCAATCATATCACCCCTTAATCTCCTATAATTTGGTGAGTACATATCTAATGCCATAAGTCTTTCCCCATATTCTAAGTTGCCTAGTCCGCTCATGAGTTTAGTGGCTTTTTGCTGCACTCTTTCTAGCATATCTATATTTTTTTTGCTAAGTAGGGACTCCATGTCTGTACAGAATATTCTTAGTGGGATTGCACATTGGGGAAGTACAGTATTTTCATCACTTCCTTGCTCTTATACTTCACACTCCTATTAGCGATTCCCAGCACTCTGATTGCCCTGTCCCTAGCTGAGATACATTGTTTTTCTGCTTTAAGATCATTTGAAACCAACACACCTAAATCTCTTTCCTCTTCAATAACATCCAATTTCCTACCCCCCCCATTGTATAGTTGAAAGTCTCAACTCCAAACCCCAGATGCATGACCTTGCATTTTCCACAGTTGAAAGACCATCCGCCATTGATCAGCCGCCTTGTTTAGGTCCTCCAAGTCTAGTTGAATTTTACTAGATTGCTCACTACTGTTAGCCACTCCTACCAATTTGATGTCATCAGGAAATTTGAACATCCTATTCCTCAGCCCTACCTTTATGTTATTCACAAAGATGATAAAGAGAGGTGATCCTAGAACAGAGCCTTCTGGCACTCCACTCAGAACATCCTTCCATTCAGATTCACATTCATTTAACACTGTTGTTCCCATCCACTTAACCATGCTTCAATCCAACCTAGAACCTCACCATCAATCTCATGCTGCTCTAGTTGCTGAATTAGATGCCCAAGTGGAACTTTATCAAAAGCTTTGCAAAAGTCCAAGTACATTACATCCATCATGCTTTGATTGTCTACTTCTTTGGTTACATACTCCATAAACTCCAACAGGTTAGTTAAACAAGATCTTCAAGATTGAAATATGTGTTGGGTATCTCTTAGAAGGTTGTGCTTATCTAGATGAGTCTGAATATTATGTTTGACAAGTTTTTATAGTACCTTGCAAACTATCGAGATCAAACTGACTGGCCTGCAGATTCCTACACACTTCATACTTTCCTTTGTGAAAATTGGTACTACATTTGCATTTTGCCAATCTTCCGGCACTTCAGAATACTCCATATTCAGGTACATCCCTAGAAACCTACTTCAACTTCCTGGTCCTACTTATTCATGTTGAATAGGCTGAATCAGCCTCTGTGGCTCTTATGCCGTATAATGGTATGACTGTGACTTTATGAATAAGGGCTCCAGCCAGGATTGTCTTAATGTGGAACCAAAGGAAAAAAGTGAAATCTACTTCGGATTTCATGGAATTTCTCTTGTTACTGGAATGTTTACGAATGTGCTGAACATGATGTGACCACTCTGCAAATGCATACTTTTCAATTGGGAGGCAAACTAACACCCAAAAGGGGCTTGGATTTCAGTAATATAGCATATAATAATGTTAGGAATAAACAAAAAAAGTGTCATAACCTTACCTAACCTGGCCTAACCTTCCATGCAATATTAAAAAATCATTGAAAATTTACAAGCAATTTTTTTTCTTTAACAAATTTCAACTAAAATAATGTAATCCAACCTAACCTAGACTAAGCTAGTTTGAACTGTATTTGAAAAGAAATCATTAAATAATCCAAATAAAAACTAATTTACCACAAAAACCTAACCTAACCTAACTTAACCAAACCTAACCTCTTTGTATGATTCATGGGTGTACAATGTGTGTAACACTTGTCTTGTGGTTACCTTAAACTGTAATAATACTGAAAAATATGCCAATTTTCAGTTCAAGGAATTTTTTTATTCTTAGAATTTCTTTTTCCAGTACAGTATCTATGAATGTGGTTAACATGATGTGACTTTTCACTTCCTCTGCAAATGTATGCTTTTCAGTTGGTAGACATAATAACACTAAAAAGGGCTTGCAGTTGGGCAGGTCCCTAATATGGCATTTGCTGTGGTTACACACCATACATATTGTGTAACACCAGAGGTTACACCATACACACAAGACTGGGTATTGCTGTTCTGTTCCAAACAGTGATGGCAGTGCAAAATTGGTCTAGGGAATTACTACTGCCACCTTTTGGTGTAAGAAATATATTGTGTTATTATGATGCTGGGAAGATATTTCACTGGTCCACTTTGGTGTGTAGCAGATGCTTCTGCTGGCACACCTTATTGGCTATCATGCTTTGTAGACTGGCCTGTGGTATGGATGGTTGTTTGACATACTATATAACATATATTTCAGGCAAATTTGTACATATTTGCATATCCTGAAAATAAACTCCCAGTCATACACTATGGAGAAGTCCCCATCAACAGCAGAGGCGAAGCTGACCCAGCCAATCAAGATCGAGGAAGAGGCATTGGAAGGACAAGAGCTGACAAATAAATACCTCAGTGGTAAGGAAATTGACTTCAGTGCTCCATGGTTCTATTCAGGAATGCCTTGCATCTAGTGTGTGTTGAATGCATGATAATAGGCTATACATTTCAACGTCATGGAATTTGATGATGGTGATGTGTCTGAAAATAAGGGCAGTGTATGTGTGTGTTCTATAAATACCCAAGTCAAGTTTCAAACCCTCACAGTGCAGGTGTGAGTGGTTAACCTGACTCCCTTCCTAAGGGTTTTCTCAGAGAACTTAGCTCTGCTTTGGAATGTGCATTTCCCTAGAATTCATGAGTGTAGGAGTATAAACATTGTAAGTGTAAATAGAAGTTTACCTAAGTATACTCATGATTGTAAATGTTATTCCTGTTTTAAGAAATATATTCCAGACTGTTAAGATCATGGAGCTAGGGCAGCTTAAAGTAGGTTCTGCTCTTCTCCCCATGCAGTTTTTCAGTGGATGTTCATGGAAGCATTTGTCATAGGTGAACTATGAAGATGTCGTCAAAAGTAAAATATGAGTGCACAGACACACTGAAGGTACTGGATCAAGGAAAAATGTTAAATTGCAAGAAGGTTACTAATTGAGGCAGGTTACTAATTAAATATGATATTCATACTGTGAAGAAGTTGTGTGCCTTATTTTGTCCTGAATTTGTATATTTATATAATGGGTACTAGAACACATCTAATGTCAAGCCATGCCCTCTGATAAAATTCCAAGTTTAAAATAATTAACAGGGGGGACGAGTCGTCTAGGGGTTAGATGCTCGTCTCACAATCGAAAGATTGTGGGTTCGAATCTCACCTGTCGCTACTCTTCGCCCGCGACCAATCGGCGTGATAGATTGGCGACGCTATATGACTCAACGGTCGACGTGTCGTAAAACCAATAACCAACCAAGTCATTAACAGGTCATGTCACTGATATATGACCTGAAGTATCCTTAGAGTACACACATGGGAGGCAAACACACCAACTATTGCAGTGTAAAAATGGTTCAGTTTGAGCTGAAGAACACAATTTTGCATAACGTTTTTGTCCCTGATGAGCATAATAGTCATACTACTTTGTTGTTGAAATCCCTGATTTGTTGATGCAGAAGCTTTTTTCTTCTTTTCTGGAGACATTTGCATTTTGCAGACTGTGCTCATGTCATTAATTGCCTTTTTCTGACAGCAGCCTGTTTGAAAGTCTTCAACTTTAAGAGTTCACATATCTCCTCGTAGTTGACCTTAACCTCGATTGGCGATGATTACCTTAATACTGTCACGGTGTTGGACAGGTGCTTAGCTGGCATGTCACTGATGTCAAACCACGAAGTCACAGTTGTTTCACAGCCAGGGTCTTAATGTTATGGTGACGACTGGTTGGCTAGGTACACGCCGATATTCACATATTGGCAGGACATGGAAGGTCACCCAAAATGTATGGACGAAGATGCGATCACTAGCTTTGAAACTGTATAGATGGAGCAATGCAGAACAGGATTTTTGTATTGATTTGTGGCAATGGAGCAAACAATTCTGGGAAATGTAACAGAAGAGGATGCATTTTGCGGTGCCTATTTACCATCAGTTGCTAACATTCCATGCAAGAGGTGAATATTGCCTCTTTTAGGTTGTGCTGCTTGCAAGCACGAGTGCTGAAGTGGTCGGTGCAATAACAAGACAAGAGCAACATTTTTGGGGAAGGTATGTTATTTGGTACTGAAGGACTCATTCTTTCAACAATGTTATGAGTTAACGTGTTTTTTTTCGACATGGTCATGGACTGATGTGTTTTTTAACACAGTCATGGGTTAACTTGTATTTCACCACAGTCATTGGTTGACATGTTTTTTTGACACAGTCAATGGTTAACGTGGACCCAAAAGGTGAATGGGTGTGAGCGAGGTTTTGCTGGGTTGAACCGGCAGATTCTTATCCCTTACTTTGTATGTGGGAATATGCAGCACAATTGCCACCTGGCATCAGCTCGGCCAGGAGGGCCTGCAGCGGAACAGTCGACAGCGACAATCTGGAGCGGCTGTGGTTCGGCTGCAGTCTGGATCATCTGCAGCCGAACAGTGATCAGCGGCCCAGTAGGGAGGGTCAACAGCAAAATAGTTGATCAGGAGCCCAGCAATATCCTGGAATTCCAAAATGTATGTGGACAACGACACCTATTAGGAACTTGTTCTCATCTCCTGAGGACAGTTTTGACATCCTGAATTGATGTGCATGAAATTTGGCCATATAGAACTGCATACTTGATTCCTGGCATCTGTGTGTCGCTATATGACCAACACAGTCGATGCGCCCCTAAACCAAAATAACCAACCAACCAACCCGGCATCTGCGTCATCAGAGTCTTGCCAGCCAGCAGATACGGTGTTCATCTGTCAATATTATCATGTGCCCGCAATTTTTCATGTCATATTGCCAAACTGTTTCGACGTAATCCGTAATCTTTACATCTTCGCCTACTACCCTCTGCTCTGCGAAAAATGAATTTGAGGACGCTGCAGCCCAGTGGCGATGGCCCACAGTGACCCAGCTGGGAGGGTCTGCTGACTAACTGTCAGCAGCCAGTCTGGCTTTTCGGATTCGACTTGTGGAGCTGGAGTGTAAAATTGTAGCATAATGTATTGAATAGAAATCCAGTTTTCAGCGCATATTTCCAATAAACCAAAATCGCTATGTGGAGTAAGTGGACATAGCTACTTTGCTTCACATTGCTTGTAAACACAGCTGATGCTACATTACTGATTGCAGTATTAAATTAGTCTGTGTTGTTCGAAGTGTATAATTATTGTGCGCTGAAGAATCCAGGTAAGCTTCGCTTTTCCAACACTGCAGCTATATCATGCCATTTACTGCATCTGTCTGCCTGGTCTGGAACAAAACTTAGTGGGGTTGGGGACAAATCCCCTGCCATTGCGACGGGTAGGAAATTCCTGCACTGCGAGGGTTCAATTGAAAAGCATTCTGTGTGCAATTAAATATTTGGTGCACAAGCCTTCACAATTGTGGTGCCACACCATTGTCAGGGTTCTTTGTGTGTAATATCCTATAGAACGAATCCATTATCATATGTTAAATATCTGGCTTATGGCAGGGTGTATCACTTGCATGCACTCTTCTATCTATGGCGACCATGGCTCTGTCAGGGTGATTGTGGTTGTGCAACTTGGTGTGGTATGTTGGTCCCAGTGTCATGGTGACTTGTGTCGGTCTATGCGAGGACTGTGATAATCCCATAAAGTGCAGTGACTAACTGGTGCTGTTGTTACTGGGACGAGGCATTGCCACCCTTGTGATGTCAGCTGCTGTGACTGAATATGCCATCTGTTTCTGTATGATGGCTGTGACTCATGTTTATATCATGGTTGATGTGATTGAATATGCCATCGGTTTCTGTATGATGGCTGTGACTCATGTGGTGATATGGTTGATGTGGTCGAGTAGGGTTAGCATAGTGGTAGTAGTGGTAGTGTAGTGACCAGGTCGGTTGTGACAGAGTGATGACTACGTGGGCTATTGTGACAGTGCTGATGGCTGTGTGGTCGCCAGGGGAGTTGTCATTCAGCGAGTACGCCGGCCTGCTGGCTGGAGAGGATGACGACTCGACAGAGCTGGACGTCGACGTGGGGCCTGAGGACGGCTGCGCTGACGGCGACGCCCACGCTACCCCAGGTTAGCAGCTGGTCAGCACGGCACCTCTCCAGATGCTCATTGACCTTATAATTTAGCTTCATGCATTATTTAGTCAAACAGAGTTCAAAATTCGTAAAAAGCCTTCTCCCTGAACGGATAGGTTATAGATTCCATTATTGAATGAATACACTGTAATTCTGCGCATTTCCTGATTATCGAGTTTAAATCCAATATACAGACTATTATTGACGTGATTTCGGACTGTTGCGATGTTTACGAAGTTTATTTAATGAGTTTCGGGATCTGATTTTGGAAATGTAATGGTCACAGACATGCAGGGAGGGCTTCTGATCATTCCTGGGAATGGCAATTCCAGATCGTGAAGTTCCTCTTTCACAGTACCATTTCAGCTCTGGTGATGGCTGTGCAGTAGACGTGAGCTGCACTTGGTGACCTCTGGGCTGACCCATCAGATGACGGACCTGAATCTGCCGCGCCTGCTGACTGCGACGATCCCGACTATGTACCATCCGGGCGCAAGCGCAGGAGGGTGCTTCACCGTCGTACTCTGCCTGCCGTACTGCAGGTGATATTAACATAACCGCCTGCCAGATGGTGATTTCTCTCGGTCGTGCAGCTGGTTTTGTTGTTGTGCTGTTTTGCTGGTGCTGCTCTTTTATGTTTGTGCAAGGTTTTCTCAGCCTCATTCCTGAAGTCATAAAGTGATAAGGATTAAAAAGAGCCACAGTGGCCCATCTGATTTAAGCCTGCAAAGGAAAGATACTACAAGAAGTGATACCAACACACCTCAATTGCAACCATGTCCCCGTTCCAAAGGAACTATCTACCCTAACTTATCGAGCACCATTCACTTCATATTGCATAACACACTCCACCACACTCATACCCCATCAATAATTGTCCAACTCCTTCGTCCATGCCTGCTTAAAGAGGTATGCACAGTGCACGCCAACTAGCATAAGTCTCACCCCATCTACCACCAACTAGAACTAAAAATCAGGATTTTCCAACCTACAAATTTGTCCACCATATTTTAAGATACATTCAATGAGGGACTTCCCACTGTGTCAGCAGGCAGCCTATTCTATTGATCAACCACCTTTGGACTGGAGACCTTTTGGCATTTAACTCTCCTACACCTTGACATGTCCAACCTGAATTGAATGGGTGCTAAATGATCACGCTTTGGTCGAAGCGCCCTTAAACTCATATAACTAACCAACCTGAATTGATGACCCCTTAGTAGAAGAGCATAATTCAGATTCCTTTAGCGATTTTAAACATCTCAATCATATCATCCCTTAATCTCCTATACTTAAGTGAGTACGTATCTAATACCAAAGCCTCTCTCCATATTATAAGTTATGTAGTCCACTGATAAGTCTGGTAGCTTTGCACTGCACTCTGTCTAGCATACCTATATATCTTAAGTGGGCGCTCGATGCCTGTACTGAATATTCCAAATTGGGTCGCACATAGGCTAAATACAGTAGTAGAACTAATTACTACTGGCTAAGTAAGTATAACTTTTCTATCAATCCCATGCTGCTTTAGTTGGTAAATTAGATGCTTGTGTGGAACTTCATCAAAAGCTTTCCTAAAGTCTAAGTACATGACATCTATACTGCTTCGATTGTTAATTTATCTGGTTACATACTACATGGAATCCAGTAAGTTTCCATGTAAATAAGATCTTCCAGCTTATCCATTGATTTCCATCGGTTAAACAAGATCTTTCAGCTGATTGAAATTAATGTCGAGTCTCCCTTAAAGGGATGTGCCTATCAATATGTGTCTGAACATTCTCATTGACTAGTATTTGTAATCCCTTGCAAACTAGTGAGGTCGAACTGGCTGGTCTGTAATTTCCTACACCCTTTATATTTTACTTTTTGAACATTGGCACTTCATTTGCATTATGCCAATCTTCAGGTACTTCTGAATATTTGACGGACCACCTGAAAATGATACCTTGACGAACCGCTAAATTTGAACACACTCTAATAAGATTCTAGCATATACATCATCAGGTCCTGCAGCTTTATTAGGTTTTATTTTCAGCAGCTGTTCTTTTTTACAGTTTCTGTGGTTATTGTAAGATCATCCAAGTTATCTCCTACCTGAGCATAACCTTCAGTGATTTCACATGCACTTGAGTTCTCTTCAGGAAACACTGATGAGAATTGCTTGCTTAGGGACTCGACTATATCGCAATCATCAATTACTGCCTCACCACGTACAACCACTGACCATACACTGTTTTTATATTTATATTTGCAGAATTGAATTTACTTATATTTTAATTAATTCATGTTCAATCATCACGGAGACAGTAGTCATTGTCTCGCATCCTAATTTTGCATATGTATCTGAATGAATATGTATCTGGCAATGCTTTCGAATTAATGACAGCAGTGATGATAGCTGATGTGCCAATCAGTAAGAGTCAAGCCACAGTAAGAACTGACAAATTACCTATTTATTTATGTGTTCAGTTTGAAAGGTGGGTGATGTGTTTAATATGCCAGGAAGTAGGTTCCTAGTTGGTTGAGAGAAAACCGGCCAGGTTCGGCCAGGTAATGAAAAGGAAATATATCAATTAGTTACTATTCTGTTTAAATATACATCATTGCTATCACTCATAGAGCCTCATACCTGATGTCGTGCCTTCTCTACTTCCGAAGCAATTATTTAGACTATCAAATTTTGTTGGATGCTGCCGTGCAAAGGCAAAACCCATCACGTCCATTTTTCATCGATTTTGGGATTTTCTTGACATCAAATTGATCCTGAACTAAAACTGCATTTAATGGAGTCTGTTTTATCAGTTTGTCCTTCTTTCCCGCTATAACAACGCCGTATGTGGGCGCTACATGACCAATGAAGTCGATGCGCCCGTAAGCCAAAATAACTAACTAACAACGCCGTTATAGCGGTAGGACATGCGCGCTAAGTGCGTCCCGTGAAACATCTCTGGAAACGATTGCCCTATTGCATTCCTGCAGACATGGGACGAACCTATATACGTACGTGGAAGATCGCCAGCGAAGTTCCCGTGGCATGCTCATCCAAAGCTGACGTTCTGCCAAAAAGCTGGTGTTCCAGAATGCAATGCTGTCTTTCTTTTGCCTAATGCTGTACATACAATCCCCAACTAATCCTTCTATGCACATGGCGTAGAATATGTTCGCAAATAGTTCAACAGTTCTGAGACCGTTGCTCTTAGTTTTTCACCGAAGTGCGTAGCTTGATTCCTAGAACGAAGCTTGACCACGAGTTGGGCAGAAAAGACCACTGACTGTGGAGGAAATTTCCCTTTAGTTTACGCATTGCAATAGGTCCTGCGTCCCCTTGCTCTAAATGCCCTTGAATCTGATCAGTCATGCTGTCGCCGTGGTTGGACGTGGCCGTTTACTTGTTGACCTTTAGTAATTATCCCGCAGGGGATGATGGGTGAGGCTAACCTCAGATACGCCCGAGGCGACACTGAAGACGCCGAGTCAATCTGCAAAGAAATTATCCGCCAATGTAAGTGCCGCATCCTCCAGAGCAGTTGAGCGGTGATCGGAATGCCTCCTCTTCTCTGAATCGCTACATTTGTCTGTCGATCGCTGAGGACCAATCCGTGTCAATTGACTTGCGGCGAACGTGTCACATGCTTGTGTCAGGTGTCAAGTGGGGGTCAAGTGTTCCACCAAGGCGGCACTGGTGACGTCGTTCCCCCTGCAGGTTTCCTGTTCCATGATTTGTTCAATCTCCCCTCCCCTGCTGTCTGTCTCACTATTCTCGGCCCAGATCTGACCCTCTGCTCCGACCTGTCACCAACATCTGACATGACACCGGTCAGACCGTCCGACATCGTGACCTGACCTGATCTGCGGCAGCCCGGGTGGTGCCGGAACCGTTCCAGACATGGTTATGATGCACGAGGAGTGGGGCGAAGGGGTCGCGGTAGCTCAGTCTCAGGCAGACGTTAGGGTCTTGGTCACGAGATCTTGGTTTGGAATCCCACAGCCGGCACAATTACCGAGTCCACCCGCTGCCAATCGGCGTGAGGGGTTGGCGACGCTATGTGGCCTAGCAGTCAAATACGTCGTAAAGGAGCCAAGGTTCTTCTTGGGAGCGGTGTGACGCGGGGTGTTTACTACAGTACAGACTGGTAGCGGCGCACTTGTCGCTGCCTGACCTGTTCTGACCTGACCTAACCTGACATGACTTGTGACAGGCCCGCTGGCGCCGGAGCCGTTCCAGACGATGGCCATGATGCACGAGGAGCGGGGCGACCAGGAGCGCTCGCTGCAGTACAGCCTGATAGCGGCGCACTTGTCGCCGCCCGACGCGGACGAATGGTGCCGGCTGGCGCGACTCTCCGAGCAGAGGAAAAACCTCAAGCAGGCGGTCACCTGCTACAGTCACGGTCCGTTCCCGGCCCGGCCGTGTCCGGAGACAACGTGACACGCCGCCTACAGCTGCGCACCCGCTGAGTCTTGCGTCGTGTTCGATTCATTTGTCCGATCTTGAGATCGGTTGTTCTATTTATGAATCTGGTTAATCTCGTCAGGTCGGTATGGTGGACAGGCTGCACTTGAACGTGGCCTGGATGCAAACAGACCAGATTTGTCTGGCCTGGCGTGGCCTGGATGCAAACAGACCAGATTTGTCTGGCCTGGCGTGGCCTGGATGCAAACAGACCAGATTTGTCTGGCCTGGTGTGGCCTGACCTGACCTGACGAACTGATGCACGTGTTGCAGCTCTCCGCGCGGCACCCGCAAGATTGGACCTGCATTTGAAGCGGGTCGAGGCTGTCAATGCCTGTGGCAAGACCAATCCCAAGATGGCTATCATCTTCTTGAAGCGCGCCGTCACAAGTGGGTATTATGCCAAGCGGTCGTCACCGGATCTGACGTACTCGCAAAGTGCAATTGTTCGTGGTAGCTCTGCATATGCCACCTTTTTGTGCTTATTTTTATAGTGCTGGGCAATAACCTATGCGTGGCTTGTAAATAATCGCGTGCATATGACAAACAGTTGCGCATTGTGTTGCATATCATTCATTTATTAATATGCTCATACCATATTCAGGTTCATTTCTTACTCTGAATTGTGTGCTTGATAACAATGTTGTTCAATAGAATGTTCGCGAATTAGATAACCGATCATTTTCAGATGATTCATCTCCTATGCAGGAACATACGATTGCACGATAATCGCTGATTACATTTGTTTAGGGGCATACTTGCCATAAACACCATATGATCGTGCTTACGAAATAGACATGGCTCTTCCGATAGCGTTTGCGGCTAAAGGGCTGCTGCAATGCTGTTTATTACATAAGAATAAGTATTATTTTATATGCAGAATAATTATCCGAATGCATGTTTAGCGCCAAAAACTCAGAAAGCCGCTGTTTTCCAGCTTTTGGAGCGGAGTATTCTGAATGTTACGGCTCCTGTAATAACATTGGGTTGTATAAGCGCAATTTAATTTTGGTGTTCCTTTTTACTGCATTTACTAATAGGTTCGACCTTAAATCTGCAGTGAACATGTCACTTTGCATGCCCGATAAGATCAGGGGTCGCCATCCACGTAGTTATCGACATGTGACTTGTTGTATGTGCATATTGTGTGTGTTGTGTGCTTTTGCTCATTTCACGTGTTCTGTGCCTCAGATCTGTGTGCTATATCAATTGTAGTTGTAGTGCTATGCACTCCTTTGCGTCACAGATAATCGATAATTATATCATTTATTGCATTGTCATTTTCTTTCGCTTTTTCTTACTTTTGCATCGAAAAGAAGTGGAAAGTAGCATGATACCGAATGTAGTTCCACTATTTCATTTTAGGCATAAACCTATCTATGAAAATATAATATGCATTAAAAACGTCAGGACTAATGTGAAGATCACGTTTTGGCCATTGTTGTTATGCTGGGCAGTATCTTTTCAGTTTCTAATATATACATGCCTATATATATATATATATATATATATATATATATATATATATATATATATATATATATATATATATAAAAATAAAAAATATAAAATATAAATAAAAATATAAATATAAAAAATAATATATAAAATATATATATATAAAAGGATGAAGAAGAAGAAGTAAGAAGAAGAAGAAATATATATATATATATATATATATATATATATATATATATATATATATATATATATATATATATATATATACATATATATATAATATATATATATATATATATATATATATATATATATATATATATATAACATAAAAATATAATAATATATATATATATATATATATATATATATATATATATATAAAAAAAAAATATATATATATATATATATATATATATATATATATATATTTATATATATATATATATATATATATATATATATATATATATATATATATATATATATATATATATATATATATATGTATATATATATATATATATATATATATATATATATATATATATATATATATATATATATATATATATATATAATACTTATGTTAGCCTTTCTGTGCCTCCAGTCATGTGTGATGGGTCTGCTACTGATGCATTCCGAGCGATGAAAGAACTCCATCACCTATTCATATCGATGGATCTGTTTGATGACGCCAAGCAGTACTGGACCAAGGTTTTCGAGAAGCACGGAGAGATGTCGAGCTGGGAAGGCAAGTTAAGAGTGTCCATGCATGCATTTATATGCATGTATGTGCCATTAATTGTACACCTGGATAGATCACAAAGTTTTTATATTAGGAATTCTCTAAAGTCATGCTTTGGTTAGATTCCATTATGTTTTATTTTGAGTTAACACATATATTAAGATAGCATTGTTTAATACAACGAAGAATGGCTCTTAGATGCTCCTGGGTTTTAGACATTGCGTGTAAAGAAAATATACGACCTTCAATATACCAGGAGGTGCTGAGTCGACATCAAAAGTATCGGTAAAGATTATACTTTATTACTCAACGTTTCGGCCAGGGACCATCGTCAGGAGTCATCTCAGGGTAGCCATGCAAATATGTACCGCATCCACCCGTATCCGTGTTCATAACCGTATTATGTGCAATTAGGGAAGGCGTTCCCTGGCTGTCTTGATTCGTACAATGAGAATAGTTGCTGTCTGGCGTCAGTAGGTGCTATGCACATTAGTATATGATGTAAAATGCACCTCCGTGTATATTGCCATTCAGTCCGTAGTTGTCGGTCGCTAAAGTTCAGTGCCAAGGGTGCCGTGTTGCAGGCAAAACGGAAGCCGAGAGAACGTTCCTTCAAGTCGCAGAACAAATAATTTAGCGACCCGCCCCTCCCCCTCCCCACCTAGCGGAGTCATGAGTAGCTTCGACTTTGCAACGGAAAAAATATTCGCGTAATGCGAATGGACATGTAGCTTTATCCTCTAAGAAGTTGTTAGTCTAGGGGTAAGTTGCCCGTCTCACAGTCGAAAGATTGTGGGTTCGAGTCTCACCTGTCGCTACTCTTTGCCTGCGACCAACCGGCGTGAGAGATTGGCGACGCTACAGGACTCGACGGTCGACGTGTCGTAAAACCAACCACCACCACCAAGTTGTATATATTAACTTGCGAGTTTCTGGCCCGTTTACTGTTCCCCGCACCGTTTAATATGACTTAAATGTTTTCGGGTTTCCACGTCGGCATCCGGCGACGTTTGCACCATGCAACATTTTTAGCGCAACATCTGGGCAGCGTTTTGCCGCCAATTCCTCTGAGATAGGCTAAGATGTGATACAACAGGGTCTACTATTGAACCCGTTGAAAACATGTTATCCAATGTCGGAGATCACCCTACTTCAATCCACGAATTTAGGAATTGTGTTGAGTGCTAAATGTCCCACAACAAACTGAATGTACCGGAACACATTTGAAACCGCCTCCAGCTCTAAAGGGGTGGAATTTACTTGGTTTTCAGGTCCAAGGGGGTAAAGACTTCCCGGCTTCCAGGAAGGGTATAGTTTGCTTAGGGGGTATATTTTGCTTGGCTTCGCGTGTGATCCACGAAATAACGCGTCTTTTCAGTATCAAGCGACACCCATTTTCTTCATTTTGATCTTGGAACCGTTTCTAATCTTATTCCTGAGTCGGTGAGAATGAGCCTTTGACGAGCCTCTGTTACGTCATGTGCCTGATGTGTCACGTGCATGACCGTGGGACTGACGCGTCACGTGTGTGACCGAGGGACTGACGCGTCACGTGTGTGACCGTGGGACTGACGCGGCACGTGTGTGACAGTGGGACTGACGCGTCACGTGTGTGACCGTGGGACTGACGCATCACGTGTATGACCGTGGGAGGGGACGAGTGGTCTAGGGGTAAGATGCTCGTCTCACAATCGAAAGATTGTAGGCTCGAGTCTCACCTGTCGCTACTCTTCGCCCGCGACCAATCGGCGTGAGAGATTGGCGACGCTATATGACTCAACGGTCGACGTGTCGTAAAAAACCAGTAACCAGTATGACCGTGGGACTGACGCGTCACGTGTATGACCGTGGGACTGACGCATCACGTGTATGACCGTGGGACTGACGCGTCACGTGTGTGACGGTGGGACTGACGCGTCAGTTGTGTTACCGAGGGACTGACGCGTCACGTGTGTGACCGTGGGACTGACGCGTCACGTGTGTGACCGTGGAACGGACGCGTCAGTTGTGTGACCGTGGGACTGACGCGTCACGTGTGTGACCGTGGGGCTGACGCGTCACGTGTGTGACCGTGGGGCTGACGCAGTGTTAAAATAACGGTTTTTCGTTAGGTGTGAGATGTCGAAACGAGTACTGTAGGATGTCGAATTTCGTCATGAAAACCATGTCATTTAACAGAAATTATAAGTTCTTTGAACACAACTACGATCCAACCGCATACTCATATGTGCACCTTTTCCTTTTGTTTTGAGATACCTAATTTAGAGGTAACTATTTTTGTGATAGCCATACAAAATACCTATCCTTATCAACTGATATTGTTTAACAGACCACATCATAGGTAATCCTGGTACCTGGAATTGTGCTAAGAGATGTGTATGCATCACAATCTGCAATGGTGAGTATCAGCATGATACTTGTCAACAAGATGCTGTTGGAAATTAGATATGAAGACTTCATAACGACTTATCATGAAGCGGGATGTCGATACTCCATTGGAAGGGATGTCAATTCAGAGTCCAGAAGGTGGTACATTCCACCCTATTTGACGAATAATTTATAACTGGGCTGCAGGGTTAAAATAATGGTTTTTCGTTAGGTGTGAGATGTGGAAACGACACAGTAGGATGTCGAAATTTGCTATGGAATTAGTGTCATTTAAAATGATTTCGATGTCTTTCAGACTCAAATTTCAGCCTATGGTGTAGGTATTATGACTGTAACTTCATCATTTGGTTTGAGATTCATAATTTAGGAAGAACTATATTCAGGATAGAGGAAATCATACCTATGCTATAAACTGGTATTTTATGCCATATCACATTTTAGGCAATCTCTTTACCTGAAATTGCGTTGCGAAATGTTCGTGTATCACCATTCCTTATTGAGAGCATGTACATGATACTTATAAACGGGATTCTGTTAGAAAGGAGTTACGAAGACTTCATAAGGACGCATCAAGGAGCATGATGTCGATTGAGTGTTCAGAGAGTGGTATATTCCACCCTATTTTACGAATAATTTATCACTGCTGGGCTGACGCGTCACGTGTATGACCGTGGGACTGACGCATCACGTGTGTGACCGTTGGGACTGACGCATCACGTGTGTGACCGTAGGACTGACGCGTCACGTGTGTAACCGTGGGACTGACGCGTCACGTGTGTGACCGTGGGACTGACGCATCACGTGTATGACCGTGGGACTGACTCATCACGTGTATGACCGTGGGACTGACGCGGCACATATGTGACCGTGGGGCTGACGCGTCACGTGTGTGACCGTGGAACTGACGCGTCACGTGTGTAATGACCGTAGGACTGACGCGTCACGTGTGTGACCGTGGGACTGACGCGTCACGTGTATGACCGTGGGACTGACGCGTCACGTGTGTGACCGTGGGACTGACGCGGCACGTGTGTGACCGTGGGACTGACGCGTCACGTGTGTGACCGTGGGACTGACGCATCACGTGTGTGACCGTGGGACTGACGCATCACGTGTGTGACCGTGGGACTGACGCGTCACGTATATGACCGTGGGACTGACGCGTCACGTGTGTGACCGTGGGACTGACGCGTCACGTGTGTGACCGTGGGACTGACGCGTCACGTGTGACCGTGGGACTGACTCGTCACGCATGCAACTTGCACAGACACTCACCTATATCTGGAGCTCCTGATCACCACCGGCTCGTACTTCGAGTGCATCTCAATGCTGATCCGCCTGTGCGGGGTCCGCTTGACGCCGCCGCTGGACCATAGCGGCGACATTGGCGCCGCCCTGGCGGACATCAGCGCAGTCACGATGCCGGACGGGGTGCCTCTCGACATCAAATACAAGCTGTTGCTAGTGCTTATCCACCTGGGAAGGTTCGACCTGGCCAACAAGGTCAGAAACTGGGAGCGGACAGCACTCGTCGTGCCCGCGTAGTGCGTCTAATCCAGGGGTCACGATTGCTGAGCACTCAGCTTATCATCAGTATAGGGTGTCTTCGGGGTCGCTTCACGAGTCAACTTAAGATGAAAGTTGTAGAATGTCCGTGCAGCAGGCACACGCTCGGTAATTATGCCGTTGTGAGAAGTCCGTTTGGCTGATAACAGCTGACGACTGCCCGGAGATAGAAGTCAGGTCACGGTACATGTCATGGATAGGGCATGACACGGCACTTCGGAAGGGCGCGATATAAGTATGATAGATTGGTAGCTGCCTCTAAAAGCTACTGAATTGAAATAAATAATTGGTTTATTGAATGAGCTATCAGACTAGCATAGTGCCTCAGTCATAGCTGAAAAACCCTTGCAATTGTTCGTTCTCCCGTTCTGGTGTTCTCGTTGTTATTTTCTGAATGGTGTTGTTGCAAGTGCAGCACAAGTAATGGTATTGCAAATTGTGTGAACAAAGCCGCCAAATAAAATAGACACCTCTGCATGAGTAAGTTACAGGGATCAAAGGAGTTTTATGTTTAAGTGATGCTGATTTAAATGATGATCTCGTATTTCGTTGACTTTTTGCGTGGAAGGCAACGAGGCTAAATTATAGAAGCGACCGCAAATGCATGTATCGCCATTAAAGGGAATCTTGCTTTGGTTTGAGTCAACTAGCAGTTTATGACTGATGATCGTTCATCCACAGTCAGTGTATAATTGACCATCTAGCCAGTTGCCTATCCTCCAGCCGACGATGTCTGTGCCTGTTTCAGGACTTGATCCCGAGCTTAATGATGTGTGACCCGGAAGCGTATGGCGATATATACCTGGACATTGCCGAGGCGCTGATGGAGCATAAGCACTACGACACTGCCTTGTCGTTGCTCAACATTCTAACCAAGTCTGAAAATTTCTGCCTGGTACGCAATGTTGGTGATTGTTTATTGTTTATTTCCCATAATCTCCAATAGCGTGTTCAGCCCATTACAGGAAAAGTCGTGACATAAAAAAGCATTGTCGGTTAGATTGCATTACGTGGGTCTATGCTATCTCTGTCGGGGGTAATATTGATTTATTCTTGGAGATATTCGATACCGTTCTGGTAATGCAGTCAGATATTCGGTATTTTATCTAGGTCCGTGATATTAGATTATAAGTTCTTTATTAGTTGCTCCACTTGAAGGACTCAAAATGGGCTTCGTAAACTAGCGTGCTCGTGTCAATTTTTGTCGGCGCTCAATTTGGCGCGGATTGTGCTCCAATGGAGGAGGCGGGAGTGGTGATGGCCGCTTCGAGTGGGCATCACCATCACCACTGGTGCCATTGTTTCATTTTGGTTTCTTGGTTTTCTCGCCGTTATCAGACAGGGCTGCACTGTTGTGTCATCGTTATCTTGCCGAACGTTACAATGGTCTGACCGTCGCCAGACAAGGCTGCGGCATTGGCTGTGAGCTGCCGGACAAGGCTGTGGCATTGGCTGTGAGCTGCCGGACAAGGCTGTGGCATTGGCTGTGAGCTGCCAGACAAGGCTGCGGCATTGTCTGTGAGCTGCCAGATAAGGCTGGTGTAGCATTGTTTGTGGGCTACCAGGCAAGAGTGTGGCATTGTCTGTCCGTCGCCAGACAAGGCCCAGGCATTGTTTGTAGGCTTCCAGACAAGGCCGGTGTTGGTTGGTTATTTGGGTTTAGGGGCGCATCGACTGCGTTGGTCATATAGCGCCCACGACAATGTTTTTGGGCCGTCAGGCAAGAGTGTGGAATTGTGACGAGGCTATGACGTTGTCTGTCTGTTGTCAGGCGGGAGTGTGGCATTGTGACGAGGCTATGCCGTTGTCTGTCTATTGTCAGGCGGGAGTGTGGCATTGTGCCGAGGCTATGCCGTTGTCTGTCTGCTGCCAGGCGGGAGTTTGGCATTGTGACGAGGCTATGTCTGTCTGCTGTCAGGCGGGAGTATGGCTGCGCGTGGCCGAGTGTCTGAACGAGTCTGGCCGAGCCGAGGAGGCGGTGCCCGCCTACGAGCAGGTGATGCAGCGGGCGCCGCATCACAGCGAGGCGCGGCTGGTGCTCTCCAGTCTGCTGCACAAGCTGGGCCGGTCCGAGCAGGCCATCGCCGTCCTCTCACAGGGTACGGCTGCCGGGGCCGTGGCGCTGGGCTACGGCTGCCGGGCTGCGTGGCGCTGGGCTACGGCTGCCGGGCTGCGTGGCGCTGGGCTACGGCTGCCGGGCTGCGTGGCGCTGGGCTACGGCTAGAAGCTAGCGGGGTCTCGCTGAGTGACCGGTGGCCCTATGGTATCTGAGGAGAGGGAGGGGTTGCACGGTTGGACACTGATTCTGATGTGCCATCGAGGTGCTGCCGTGCCGGTATATAGCTAGCTGGTAGTAGCTGCCAGGGGCGGGCGTGTCTTGCCTGCTCGTGCGCGACCGTGACTGGGGTGGACCGGGGTCAACAGAGGAGCAGCAGGAGGTGCTCGACTCGGATCTGCTGCTCGAGAAGTCGGCACTGCTTGAGAAGGAGGGCCGCATCGACGAGTTCATCGACACTGTGCGAACGCTGCTGTCGCAACACTGTCCCATCATCCGCAGCAGGGATGAGGCCAAGTGTGAGTACTGTCCCTCGGCTCACCGATACGGCCTCTGGACGGCACTGGTGCATTGGCACTCAGGTTACCTGTCAGACCGTTGCGCAATAAGATTTTACTGACGCTCAGCCGCTCAGGTCACCTGTCCGGCTGTCACTGTGCGACAGCGGTGTACTGACTCTCAGGTCACCTATCCAACCACCACCGGTCGGCAGCGGTGTTGTGACACTCGGGTCACCCTTTCAACTGCCACTCTGCGGCAGGGGTGTTGTGACACTCAGGTCACCTGTCCAACCCCTACGGGGCGGCAGCGGGACACTGTCACCAGGCTCCTTGTCTAACATCTGGCGGCAACGGTGCAGCTCATCTCGAAAACGGCCTGGTTGTGAATTTTGTGAATGATTTTAACATGGATCATGCAAGAAGCGATTTGCTTTGCAATGATCATGTTTGCCAGTCATTGAACAACGGCTCCCGCCAAGGCTGGGTTTTTCGTACTTGACTTCTGAGGTTCCAGTGAAAAGTGCATGGGAAGTTCGTCACATAATGCAGCTTGTGATGCAAATTTGCAACAACACGTCTACACAATACAGTATTCACCACAAAAAACAGGCGTTATTCACTCTGATCGTGATGCTGGTAGCAGCAAGCACTGAGCGGTTCTTTACGCCGAAAAAGCATATTCGAAGTGCATGCTTTCTGGGCGCCTGAAAATCTAGAAACCCCTGTTTCTCCAACACTGCACTGTGTGCCCACACTAGCTGTAATTGCCGCTTGATCTGTTATTGCAGCGATGCTGGTGGGATTTAAGGTGCGCGAGAACACACTGAAACAACTGCGGAAGGTCAAACCGGACGCCTTCGACGCCCCGGTGAGTGGGCGATGTCGGATGGCTGTCTGCCGCACCCACTGTGACCTCTGCTCTCTGATTGTGCTCTGTTTGCTACCAGCAGCGCTTCTCTGCCACTCTGTCACGGCTCTGCTTCCGGCCCTCGTGGACTGTAATATGACCCTCCATCAACAATGTGTGCCCTTTGTGGAGCTTTTTCTGGATTCTGTCGCATCCATATGTACCCCACTACCGTGCCATCAGTGGCCGTGTTGCCACATACTGTCTACTCCGTGCCATCAGTGGCCGTGTTACCACACACTGTGTATTCCGTGCCATCAGTGACGTGTTACCACAAACTGTTTACTCCGTGCCATCAGTGGCCGTGTTACCACACACTGTCTACTACTCCGTGCCATCAGTGGCCGTGTTACCACAATGTCTACTCCGTGCCATCAGTGGACGGTTACCACACACTGTCTACTCCCTGCCATCAGTGGCCTTGTTACCACACACTGTCTACTCTGTGCCATCAATGGCCGTGTTACCACACACTATCTACTCCGTGCCATCAGTGGCCTTGTTACCACACACTGTCTACTCCGTGCCATCAATGGCCGTGTTACCACACACTGTCTACTCCGTGCCATCAGTGGCCGTGTTATCACACACTGTCTACTCCGTGCCATCAGTGGCCGTGTTATCACACACTGTCTACTCCGTGCCATCAGTGGCCGTGTTACCACACACTGTCTACTCCGTGCCATCAGTAGCCGTGTTACTACACACTGTCTACTCCACTGATCTACCATGGTCGGTGCGCCCTAAAACCCAAATCACACTGTCTACTCCGTGCCGTCAGTAGCCGTGTTACCACATACTGTCTACTCCGTGCCATCAGTGGCGTGTTACCACAAACTGTCTACTCCGTGCCATCAGTGGCCGTGTTACCACACACTGTGTACTCCGTGCCATCAATGGCCGTGTTACCACACACTGTCTACTACTCCGTGCCATCAGTGGCCGTGTTACCACAATGTCTATTCCGTGCCATCAGTGGACGGTTACCACACACTGTCTACTCCGTGCCATCAGTGGCCTTGTTACCACACACTGTCTACTCCGTGCCATCAATGGCCGTGTTACCGCACACTGTCTACTCCGTGCCATCAATGGCCGTGTTACCACACACTGTCTACTCCGTGCCATCAGTGGCCGTGTTACCACACGCTGTCTACTCCGTGCCATCAGTGGATATCATGTGACATGGGTTCGGTGGCCATGTGACATGTGACCTATATGCAACACGTCATCGGTGTGTGACAGGTGACCGTTGTATCCATGATGAGGCTTGTGACCGGTGGCCGTTTTATGACGTGTGGCTTGTGGCCCGTGGCCGTTTTATGACGTGTGGCTTGTGACCGGTGGTCGTTTTATGACGTGTGGCTTGCGACCGGTGGCCGTTTTATGACGTGTGGCTTGTGACCGGTGGCCGTTTTATGACGTGTGGCTTGTGACCGGTGGCCGTTTTATGACGTGTGGCTTGTGACCGGTGGCCGTTTTATGACGTGTGGCGTGTGACCCGTGGCCGTTTTATGACGTGTGGCTTGTGACCCGTGGCCGTTTTATGACGTGTCGCTTGTGACCGGTGGCCGTTTTATGACGTGTGGCTTGTGACCGGTGGCCGTTTTATGACGTGTGGCTTGTGACCGGTGGCCGTTTTATGACGTGTGGCTTGTGACCGGTGGCCGTTTTATGACGTGTGGCTTGTGACCCGTGGCCGTTTTATGACGTGTGGCTTGTGACCGGTGGCCGTTTTATGACGTGTGGCGTGTGACCCGTGGCCGTTTTATGACGTGTGGCTTGTGACCCGTGGCCGTTTTATGACGTGTGGCTTGTGACCGGTGGCCGTTTTATGACGTGTGGCTTGTGACCGGTGGCCGTTTTATGACATGTGGCTTGTGACCGGCCTGCCAGGCCCCGACGTTCGTCGACCGACCGACCGAACTGGGGCGCCACTGGACTCTGCTGGGCAAGGCTCTGACATACCTGGAAAAGCGCGGGCACTACGGGGAATGTGTCGACCTCATAGTGCGCGCCAAGGGCAGCAAGGAGTTCGACCGGCGCGCCGACATCGCCAAGGTGATGTCGTGTCACGTGCCCGGTTGCGTGGTGTCGTGACTGGATGGGTGTGTGTTGGCTGACATGTATTGGGGGCTGTGCTTCCAGGCAGGCGCAGACCCGTGGCCGCGCGTAAGCAGCCGACTGCTGTATTTGCTGCGTGAATCTGCCTGTGTGGATGACTGGGGTACGCGAACTTGGCCGAAAACCTGGTTAATTGGTTGGCGCCCGAAGTGACGTGGGTGTTCCTGGGTCAGGTGTCAATTAATTATTAAAAAGCAAATAGATCAGTTTTCAGCGTGATTGCACAAAATGGGGGTCGCGGTAGCTCATTCGGCAGGGCGTTAAACTTTTGATCGTGAGCTCGTGCGTTCGGATCCCATAGCTGGCGGGCTTACCCAGTTCAGCAGTGACCGATCGGCGTGAGAGGTTGACGACGCTGTCACTACGGAGAAGTGAGGCTCAGTATGCATTTCGGATCATGCCCCTGTAACCTGACCAGGTATCGACTTGAAACTTTGTATTCGCATAGAAAACATTGTGCTCTATTGCGTATGTTCCGGAGCCCAATAGACTTGAGATGCCAAACAAGAAAACAAAACTAAGTCATTACCTTGACTTCAGCTAGTGACCTGACTGCAGGTTCTTAGAAAATGAATTATCATCAATTATCTATCCATTGCTGCAAGATTCTTGTGCGTACAATTAACACTGGATTTTGGAATGAATGCCTTTGAAAGATTGGCCTAAAAACAATGCTTCTCGGAACCGATGACCTGACTTTGATCGCGTTTGGCTCACAGACCCGAGGTCACCCTACAAAAATGTTGCCATAAAAAAGATCCGCTATTCGAGTGTGAGAAGGTAGACCAAATTTGGCCTGACCGCCTCAGAGGTCGGGGAGTTACTGTGGCAAGTGTGTGGGGGGTGGGGGGCAATATTTGTCAACCCCTGCTCCAGCAGTTTTAGGGATATGTATTTACTGTACTCCCATTCTGCAAACATTATTGGCTCATGAAGCAAATTATCGTGCGAGATAGGAAACACAATATACAGGAATTGAAAACACTATACAGAAAAAACAATATACAGGAATATACAGGAATATACAGGAACAGGAATTGATAGGAAAAATAATATACAGAAACCCATGTCTTGTGCGTCAAGCTCAATCCCAACTTGCATTTTTAGAGCACTGAGTCATGGTCCGTGTTTAGCTGGTTCTCTGAGAGCATGTTGATACCATAGTACAGCACGATGCTGACTGGTAGATGTAGATCGGCCTGCAAGCCGTAGGATGCCTCCGAGCGTGTCTTTCCTTGTCATATGTGCGCCAGGAAGAAGCTATCGAGGTCTTAGCTGACGCAGAGTCAGATGCCTCAGTCTGAAGCCTTCCTCACTGCGGTCAGGATCAGGCACTGCCTCACTGCCCTTCGGTTTGCAGGCCTACAGCCACCACGTGTCTGCGTATCTGAAAGGATTGAGTATCTGTGCATTGTGTGCCACTCAAACTATTTCAATCACCCCCGACACCTCCCGACCTTCGCCCAGAGGGGAAGTTTTCGATGTATAGCTCCGTGCAATTCGAGGAACAAAATGTTCTGCAAAGCCTACTAATCGTTTTATAACCCCGTGTAACTCGGGGACGAGTGGTCTAGGGGTAAGATGCTCGTCTCACAATCGAAAGATTGTGGGTTCGAGTCTCGCCTGTCGCCACTCTTCGCCCTCGACCAATCGGCGTGAGAGATTGGCGACGCTATATGACTCAGCGGTCGACGTGTCGTAAAACCAATAACCAACCAACCCCGTGTAACTCGAAGAACGAACTGTAGTGCAAAGCCTACTAAGAGTGTCAATCCTTGATAGTTAATGGCACCTTTATGCATGATTGGATGCTTGTCTGTTTAAAGTTGTTTCCACAATAATGCAATTTGTATCGGTCCCGATGCCTTTTCGCTGGTGGTGATGAGTATGAAATAAGCGATGCGCTATCGTGCAGCCATAATTGAGGCGGTGTTTGATTCAAATGGCATTCTAACTTTCCTTATATGAGAGGGGAAATTGAGTCCGTTATATTGAGTAATCATTTGGAAGAACAAATCGTATTAAGCTCAAGGAACATGGAGATGTACAGAAATCATACCCTGTTTCGCGTGGTTCCACTGGCTTACCTGACCTCACCTCCACAGGACCTCGACACAATGTGTGCCATCGCATGCTTTAAAGCGGCTGACTACGAAATCGGCTTCCCGGTGGTGCGCAGGATGCTGCTGGCCGACCCGGAGGTACCCGCCCTGTGGAACTTGCTCAACCTAGTGACCATGCGCGCCGAGGACATTCGGCATGCGCGCTTCCTGATGCGGCTGACGCACCGGCTGCCCGACCTGGTGGCGCTCAGTCTGCTCAACGGCCACAACTGCCTCATGTCGGGCACCTACAAGTACGCGGTGGTGGAGTACGCGTCCGCCTACAAGCTGGAGCCCGACGAGCCGCTGATCGCACTTCTGCTGGGCGTCACCTTCATCCACTTGGCCGCCCAGAAGTTCACCGTGCGCAAGCACAGCCTGGTGGTGCAGGCGCAGGCGTTCCTCGGCCTGTACGTGCGCCTGCGCGGCCACACGCAGGAGAGCTTCTACAACATGGGCCGCGGCATGCACGAGCTGGGGCTGCTGCCGAACGCCGTGCACTACTACAACCAGGCGCTAGCGCTGGAGCCGCCCGGCGGCGACGAGTCGCTGGACCTGCGGCACGAGATCGCCTACAACCTGGCGCTCATATACCGCAACAGCGGCAACACCACGCTGGCGCGGCGCCTCACACACCGCTACTGTGTCATCTGAGAGTGCCACACATCGGCACTGTGTCATCTGAGGAGTGTCACAAACTGTACTGTGCTATCTGAGAAACGTCACACACCGTTACAGCATGGACTGAAGAAGGCAACGCACCATATTATGTAACGTGGGAGGAGTCAATGTCATCCATGGGCGTAGAAGCGATTTCAAGTTGGGGAGATTGAGAAAGGTCATTTGGGAGTCATTCCTTTCCGTGCTACGTCGCGTGGCTAACGGTAAAATTCGTCAGTTGTGAATGCTACCTGTCTCCTTCAAAACACCAGCGGTTTACGAATTGGTGCTGCGACCTTGCAGGCATCGTGCATCATTGTTGTCATTCAGAGTCCCACACGCATCAGATTCAGTTCTTTCCTATGAAGGGCACTGCTTAGTATGTATGACCCTGTGTACACACATTGCGATGCTGTTTGAAGCGACGCGTCAGCCTCGGTGCGGTCGTCTAAAAGGTACCACTTGGCTGTATGACAAACGCAGTCGATGCACCCCTAAGCCCAGATAACCAACCAAAGGTACCATTTGTCGGGTAGCAACCTGATGTATTAACGCACATCGGTGATCATTATGGGACGCTGTGAACAGCTCAAGACGAATGTCCAAGCGGAGCCTGAGTCCAGGTGTTGCGAGACTTACGTGCGAGTTTGATCGGGCGTACAAAGATGGGCTGTGTGCGTGTGCTTTGATGTATATTTATTGAGCAGGTCATGCACAAGTGGTTCAGCTGCATCTGATTTCATATGTGATGCCAGGTGTGAGACAAGCAGCCATCATTGTAAGAATGACACACTATTCTTGCCATACAATGTGAACGGAAGTAAAGCATCAAACGAGATAAATGTTATCCGACAGGTCCTCGGCGTACCCTGCAGGCTTGCGTAGTGGCGGACGTGTTATGGGTATGTCGCAGCCTGTCTGGTGATGCTGACTTGTAGCAAGTTATATGCATAATACAGTTATTGTTTCTTTCGAACTCACTGTAAAATACGATGCACTATCGACGAAGTCGGAGTGTTGTGTTGGCATTACCCCGACCAACTGACTGAACAAACGGAACTGACGGAACTGGGTGCTAGCGAGTTGCACGCAGTGGGCACGTCATTAAAGCAGCTGTTCTAAGTGCGTGCTCGAAGCGTAGTGAAGGGCCAGAAATTAGAACCGCAGGTTCCTTTCATTGGAATAGTTAGGTGAAGCAATGCTGTGAATAACTAAGCCATCGGGATTCTCAGGGTACCCGTCTCTCGTATTCCTTTGGTTGGTCAATTGGATTTAATCCAAGTGGACCAAATCCAGGAGACGCCTGGAAGGGTCTGATCTCGACACCACTCTGGAGCGATGCTCACGTGAACTTCGAACAAGAGCGCTTAATTGTTGCGGCATGGCTGAAATGAACGAGCAACGCCAACGATTGATCCTCAACTATGACCGTATGTCTCAGGCTCAGTTTTGAGCGAACGTGTCGCTCATCTGTTCTACGGACTAGGTGAACCGACATGGCGGGTCGCTTGGTTCACCATCGGGCAGTCTGCCGCTTTTCCTCACATACGCCAAATGACACTGGATATATATTTTGACTGCAGCGCGGACCACACGGCCCATTTCAGCTGAGGACATGATCGGACGACCGACGTCTGCGGCGACCACTACACTCGTCTCACGTACAGGGTGCCCGAAACAAACTCGCTACATTTCAGCACCATGTCACGGAGAATTTGCTACCGAAATGAAAATGGCGCTGCAATGTTCTCGAGAACTTGGATTTTTGTCTGAAAATTGTTGCGATGATATAAGAATGCATTACCCGCTAGACTAGAGTAGCACGATTGTCAACATGTTACCTACATCGGACACGGAAACACAACGCGACTTCTGTAAGTTCTCCACAGGAAAGAAAGCGCCCTCTTGATGTGTCTGCTGTCAACAAGGAAAATATATGTGTGCGTGTATAAACATAAAGAGTACACCCCACATAACCTAATTGGTGAGCCTCTGATAGACATCGCTGCAATAAAACGAATTACACCGCAGGCGAAACTGAAGGCGGCGCTGTCGCACAGTCCGAAGAAATATTTGTGACGTCCAGGTCCAGACGCCCTGAGCTGAAGATTCCTAAGTCACCAGTCTGTACCATCGTGATAGCATACATCTTGAAGATAACTTCAAGATGTACCTGTACATGATTCATATGCAGTATGACATCCACGTAGCTAATCCTGAACAAGGTGAACTGCGCGTGGATACTGGAAATTGGAAATGAGCAACGGAGACAGACAACTGCCGACACTGCAGTACAGTCACCATATCGCCGCAGAGACCGATCCACTCCATAAGTGTGCTGTCGGGGCAGCCATTAATGGCCACGGAGACAGACAACTGCCGACACTGCAGTACAGTCACCATATCGCCGCAGAGACCGATCCACTCCATAAGTGTGCTGTCGGGGCAGCCATTAATGGCCACGGAGACAGACAACTGCCGACACTGCAGTACAGTCACCATATCGCCGCAGAGACCAATCCACGCCATAAGTGTGCTGTCGGGGCAGCCATTAATGGCCACGGAGACAGACAACTGCCGACACTGCAGTACAGTCACCATATCGCCGCAGAGACCGATCCACTCCATAAGTGTGCTGTCGGGGCAGCCATTAATGGCCACGGTTTGATTGGTCTTTTCTTCTTGTTTGGTCTTGTTCGTCTTTGGTATTGTTTAGGAGCATGGGCAGCCGGTAACAGTGGCCGGGAAACGGTACAGGATCGTACTCAAGGCGTCTTTTTATCAGCAGTAGCCAGGTCTAAAAAGCAACTTTCGAGACTTCTGGTGTCAGCAGCATGGTGCCGCATTTGCATTGCATGTGCACAAGAAACACTGCAATTTCTCAGGGCCAAGTTCCAGTGCCGCCTGATCAGTTCACGCATAGACCATCCATGGCCAGCTCGATCACGGAACGTACGCAAGTGCAACTACTGTTTGTAGGGTTTCCTGGAACAGGGTGTACCAGGGGAAGCCAGAGGCCATTCAAGACCTGAAGATCACAAAGCAGCTGATAAAGTGACGCCAGCTGTATGTAAAAAGTCCGTCTCAGTGCAGCACTGGAAGGCAACACTGTGCCTCCAGCATTGGCATCGACACGTGGTAAAGCTAATGTGACGTTAGTTACAAGCGCGCACAACAAAACGCAGGTGCGTATTGTGGCTTTTCCACTATAATTGCATTCCGATTAGATACGTCCGATGATTGTCACATCAAGAAAAAAATTAATGCGACAAGTTGTTTTCGGACACCCTGTATAACGCTCGTAAATACTCAGAATACCGTGAGCTGAAGTGGGCAACGTCGGCCACGACACCCGCCAGCCCGCCCTACCACAGGCCATCGGACCTCGACCAATGCACGGCGCACGTCCAAGCCGTCGGAAAACGCGCGAGGCTGGTCCACCGCCCGGCATCGGACAGCACGCGAGAGCCGCCCGGGTCGGACATCAGACACGTGGGACTGGCCCCGCCGCAGCTGGCCGACTACACACAACACAGTAGTCCGCGGGCAGCCCACCCGGCCGGACAGCACGCGAGACCCGCCCGGGTCGGACATCAGACACGTGGGACTGGCCCCCGCCGCAGCTGGCCGACTACACACAACACAGTAGTCGGCGGGCAGCCCACCCGGCCGGACAGCACGCGAGACCCGCCCGGGTCGGACATCAGACACGTGGGACTGGCCCCGCCGCAGCTGGCCGACAACACACAACACAGTAGTCGGCGGGCAGCCCACCCGGCCGGACAGCACGCGAGGCCCGCCCGGGTCTGACATCAGACACGTGGGACTGGCCCCCGCCGCAGCTGGCCGACTACACACAACACAGTAGTCCGCGGGCAGCCCACCCGGCCGGCCGCCACGCCTGTACAGTACACGGCGGAGCCCGTGCTAACGGTCTGGCCGGCCGTCGGCTTTCACCGCCGCCGAGCGCAGACTCGCCGCAGCTAAAACAATAAATACAAATATCCGCCTGTAATGCGTATGGAGCCATACCTTGAAATTGATCGGGCTGCGACGCCCAGAGCACCGAGGCGACGCGAGGGCGGCGACGCCCAGAGGACCGAGGCGACGCGAGGGCGGCGACGCTGACGCGGCGCGTAAGCGTGTGCAAGGGAACAGCGCGAGCGGGTTGGACCACCACTCGCGACGGGGGCGCAACGGCAGGAACTAAATGGTCGGGACGGTCAGCGGAATATCACCGGCTCCGCCTCCTCGAACTCCAGCCGCTTCAGATGGCGCAGCACATCCTTCTTGGTTATGATGCCTAGCAGCCGTCTGTAAGAGCGGCGCAGTGACAGTCGCAGGAATGAATTAATGAAACATACCCATCAGACCTTGGTATACACAGCAACCACGTCACTGAAACCCACCCAACAGTCCCTGGTGCACACAACAGCCACAGCCCCACTAAAAATCATCCAGTGCGTCCTGGTATGCACATCATACAACTACTGCTTTACTGAGATTGGTTCACACACATTCTGGCGGAATACGCCTGAATTCGGGGGACGGCCAGATACTCGCTCCGCATAACGGCTGCGTACCGTGTATCTTCCCACCAGCTATGCGTGATGAGCGTCTGGCGGAGCACGCCGACGCACGGCACCCACTCACTATGAGTGATGGGTGTCTGGCGGAGCACGCCGACACACACGGCTAGTTAGTTATTTGGGCTTAAGGGCGCGCCGACTACGGGGTCATTTAGCGCCCATGACACACACGGTACTCACTCACTATGTGCGACGAGCGTCTGGCGGAGCACGCCGACGCAAGGCACCCACTCACTATGAGTGATGGGTGTCTGGCAGAGCACACCGACACACACGGTACTCACTCACTATGTGCGACGAGCGTCTGGCGGAGCACGCCGGCGCACGGCACCCATTCACTATGAGTGATGGGTGTCTGGCAGAGCACACCAACATACACGGTACTCACTCACTATGTGCGACGAGCGTCTGACGGAGCACGCCGGCGCACGGCACCCATCCACTATGAGTGATGGGTGTCTGGCGGAGCACGCCCACATACACGGTACTCACCCGTTATGTGTGATGAGTGTCTGGCAGAACACGCCGACACACACGGCACCCACCCACTGTGAGTGATGGGTGTCTGGCGGAGCACGCCCACATACACGGTACTCACCCGTTATGTGTGACGAGTGTCTGGCAGAACACGCCGACACACACGGCACCCACCCACTATGAGTGATGGGTGTCTGGCGGAGCACGCCAACATACACGGTACTCACCCGTTATGTGTGACGAGTGTCTGGCAGAACACGCCGACACACACGGCACCCACCCACTGTGAGTGATGGGTGTCTGGCGGAGCACGCCAACATACACGGTACTCACCCGTTATGCGTGACGAGTGTCTGGCGGAGGCCGAGTTTGCGGAACATGTCGATGACCGTCTCCAGCGGCGTCTGGTCGGTGATGGTGATGGGCGCCAGGTCCAGGATACGGCGCAGTTTGAGCGGCGGCGCCGACGACGGGTACGGCGCCGACGTCATCAGGCTGAACAGGCAGACCGACTGTCCGGCCACGCCGTCCCGGCGGGCTCCGGCTGCCAGAGACAGGGGACTGTCAGAGACACAGATACCACCAGGGACAGGGGACTGTCACGGACACAGACACCGCCAGACAAGGGACTGTCACAGACACAGACACCGCCAGAGACAGGGGACCGTTGGAGACAGGGACTGTCACAGACATACATACTGCCAGAGAGGACAGTTTACACAGACATCGTCAGGAACAAGGGACTACCACGGACACGGACACCGCCAGAGACAGGGGACTGTCACGGATACAGATACCACCAGAGACAAGAGACTGTCATGGACATACATACCGCCAGAGAGGACTGTCATACACAGACATCGTCAGAGGCAGGAGACTGTCACAGACAAACGTACCACCAGAGAGGACTGTCTACACAGACACCGTCTGGGACAATGGACAATGGACAATCACGGACACCGCCAGAGACAGGGCACTGTCACGGACACCGCCAGACAGGAGACTGTCACAGACACACGTACCGCCAGAGGAGTCATACACAGACATCGTCAGGGACAGGGAACTGTCATGGTCATGGACATGGACATGGACATGGACATGGACACGGACACAGACACCGCCGGAGACATGGGACTGCAAGAGATACACTGCAAGGGGCAGGAGACTGTAAGAGATAGGGTACTGTTAGAGACAGACACTGCCACTGGCCGGGTACAATCAGACAGGGGACTGTCCGGAACACCGCAAGGCACAGAGGACTGTCACAGACACAGACGCCGCCAGAGACAGGACTGCAAGAGACAGGCACTGCAATGGGCAGGGGACTGTCAGAGGCAGATATTGCCAGGGACATGGGAAATCAGAGACAGGGGCTGTCAGAGACGCCGACACGGCCAGGGACAGAGGACTGTCAGATACAGATACTGCCAGGGGCAGGAGACTGTCAGAGGCAGACACTGCAGGGGCAGGAGAGAGTCGGGAACAGAGGACAGCCAGAGACACAAGCACTGCCACAGGCGAGGGAGAGTCAGAGACAGGGAACAGCCAGTCACATGCCGCTCCGCCGGGCTGCGCCAGCCACAGGCGCGGAGCGCTCTGAGACGGACGACAGACAGATGCGAATAGTCAGGTAGAGAGACAGAATTGAACAGTTGAGCCTGTGATGATCTTTATTACGGGGCGACACTCAAAAGTGGCAAAGGGAAGTCAGCACAGGAAAATCAATTCGCGTAATTATTACGACTCAAGCATGCAGGAGCAGATTGAGATAGCACACGACATGACATGAGGAGTCGGGTAAGCACACTCACTTGGCTATCTTGAGTCGAATCACAAAATATGGGTGTGTGACTAATTTCTTGTATCCAGCAGCACGTCGAATTGTCGCTCTGGACGACCATGGAGAAGCCGGGCCATCACTGGCATATGATACGCTAACGTCATCGGTGCGATACCGTTCACTCTAGATCGCATATGTGATCAAAACTGGCATGTATTCCCTCGCCTTTTTTTTGGCGCTTCGTACTTGGTTTCTTGGACGAACACCAACAAACATTTAGTTCGCATCGCTGTAAATCCCCAAAGGAAGTCACGAGCAGCCTGTCTTGAGACTTCGGGCGGTCACCACACACCCGTCCAAGTTGGACCAATACCTCTACAGCAGGCTCATATAGCCAGAGGAGTCACCAGGCAGCTACCTGTCACTCACCTAGCGCCAGGTTTAGGTCTCGCCGCAGCACGAAGCCGACTAGATACTGCGACTCTTTGGAAACAACGACCGGAAAACCGTTGTGTTCAGTCTCCTTCAGCATCTGTTCCACCTCGGACACGGTCATCGAGTCCTGGAGGTCACCACCAGAGGCGAGGTCAGACATAGCAGTCCTGGAAGTCGCCACCAGACGTGAGATCAGACATAGCAATATTATCGAAAGTCACCACCAGAGGTGGTGACACCAGAGCTGACATAGTGGTGGACCTACAGGTCACCACCAATTAATACCAGCACACTGCTAAGAGAATCGGTGAATACAACTAATGACATATCAAATATTTCGATATGACACGAAGCCTATATAATTGCAGTCAACTCGCATGTGTATACAGACGACTGGGTCAGTAGGCGGAAAGTGTGAACATCATTCTCACACACGAATGCACAACCAGCCCCTGTATCGCTCTTCGACCCATCAGCGAAGATGTGTATGCTTCTTTTGTATGTAGACATGTGCTGCAGGGACTCGGAGCGAGACATCTGCACAAGGGTGTCGCGTTAAAGCACGAATGCAGCTAGAGTAGTATCAATTTAAGGTCGAATCAGTTGCCAAAGGGATATAAATAGTTGTTGGTGTGGTAAAATTATGCCGGCTAGTATTTTGCTCTAGTCGAAAAG
The DNA here is from genome assembly GCA_034440615.1 of Ashinkailepas kermadecensis. Classification (NCBI taxonomy): domain Eukaryota; kingdom Metazoa; phylum Arthropoda; class Thecostraca; family Neolepadidae; genus Ashinkailepas; species Ashinkailepas kermadecensis. Next base: position 47,075 of record JAOTOM010002822.1, on the reverse strand, counting down.
GTTCCACATTCTGTTGAGTAACGGACAATAACGGTTTCCCTCCTCTCTGGGCAGTGTCGTAATGCGTCGGGAGAAAACAGCACGACAGGCCGGATTCTCCGGAAGCTGGCGCAATTTGGGAGTGGTGGAGGCGGTGCCATTGCTGTGGGAACGTCGTGAGCTCCAGGACTGGACGGAGCTACCACTCCTCTGGGGCGACGGAAGAGACACCGCAGACGGGGCTGCCTTGTCCCCTCCCGATGCTCGAGTGGAGAGCTTGGCGCGCTCCTGCTCTGTCAGTCCTTCTGCTGATGATCTGATGATAAACATGCGAGGCGCACGAAGACTAGCTTCAATGACAGGCCCTGTACGAGTCATTACGCGAATTCGTGATAGGTTGGCTGCTCTGTCCCCTATTGAAGGAGACAGGCAAGTAGCTTTTTTGTGCTGGAGTCTGCCATGAAGTGTGTTTGTTTCTGCTTCTCGTGTCGCCCCACCACATTGGGTCCTACTGGGGGGACGCCTGTGTCCCACGGACGGGAGGACGCCAGGCGCCCGAGGAGCTATAAGAGGCGGGCGGGACCTTCGCACCACCGGGAGAGATTTACCGCCTCGACCGCACTAGCAGCGCCGCCCACCCCTTGACCCTAGCCAGCCGGGCCGGCGGGCGCTGGGAATAACCCCAGGTCCCCGGCCCGATGCCGCCTGCCACCTGATGGGTATGGGACCTCACGGGCCCGCCCGCCCCTTCTGAATATCGGGACCAAGGATACATGTTGCTCCCTCGTCACAACTAGCACAGTGCGACGGGAGACCTCAGCTTCCAGGACCCAGTCAGCCCCGGGAGACGGGCCGAGGGGGCGCGACTACCCCGATAAAACTGAGTGGACGAGCAAACCAGGGAAAGCTGGCCTACCTGCTCGTGACACGGCAGGGGTTGTTGTTGCAGGGTTGGATGACTGACATACACAAAGGACGCCGGCACGGGATGGATTCTGGAATGGGAAGGAGGAGAGATGGACGATCGGGACTACGTGAGCCACCGAAACACCTCCGTGCTTCCACACCCCTTGTCGGGGCAGCTGTGTTACCACGGGGGAGCGCCAATTCCCTAGCCAGCCGAGTGACGATGGCTGACCCACTGCAGGTGAGTGGGGCCTGATGTAACATAGTCTTGCAATGTACCTGAGTGATGACACTGAAGGGCGCCTAGTGTAACACAGTCCTGCAATGTACCTGAGTGATGACACTGAAGGGCGCCTAGTGTAACATAGTCTTGCAATGTACCTGAGTGATGACACTGAAGGGCGCCTAGTGTAACACAGTCCTGCAATGTACCTGAGTGACGACACTGAAGGGCGCCTAGTGTAACACAGTCCTGCAATGTACCTGAGTGATGACACTGAAGGGCGCCTAGTGTAACACAGTCCTGCAATGTACCTGTACGACACTGAAGGGCGCCTAGTGTAACATAGTCTTGCAATGTACCCGAGTGATGACACTGAAGGGCGCCTAGTGTAACACAGTCCTGCAATGTACCTGAGTGACGACACTGAAGGGCGCCTAGTGTAACATAGTCTTGCAATGTACCCGAGTGATGACACTGAAGGGCGCCTAGTGTAACACAGTCCTGCAATGTACCTGAGTGACGACACTGAAGGGCGCCTAGTGTAACACAGTCCTGCAATGTACCTGAGTGATGACACTGAAGGGCGCCTAGTGTAACACAGTCCTGCAATGTACCCGAGTGATGACACTGAAGGGCGCCTAGTGTAACACAGTCCTGCAATGTACCCGAGTGATGACACTGAAGGGCGCCTAGTGTAACACAGTCCTGCAATGTACCTGAGTGATGACACTGAAGGGAGTCTCGTGTAACACAGTCCTGCAACGTACCTGAGTGATGACACTGAAGGGCGCCTAGTGTAACATAGTCTTGCAATGTACATGAGTGATGACACTGAAGGGAGTCTCGTGTAACACAGTCCTGCAACGTACCTGAGTGACGACACTGAAGGGCGCCTAGTGTAACACAGTCCTGCAATGTACCTGAGTGATGACACTGAAGGGCGCCTAGTGTAACACAGTCCTGCAATGTACCTGAGTGATGACACTGAAGGGCGCCTAGTGTAACACAGTCCTGCAATGTACCTGAGTGATGACACTGAAGGGCGCCTGGTGGCGCGGCTCCATGACGTCTGCCGCGCGCGACGTGTGGTCGAACTCTTCCTTGCTGTCCAGAAAGGGGTATCCATTGAGATATATATGTGCGTCGTAGATGCCCTCGCGGCCCAGAGCGTCGCCGACCCACTTGGCCGCCATCACTGCCGCCATCACGGGCACGATATAGCTGACCCCACCGGTCAACTCCACCTGTAGATGACCGCCGTCTCCGTCACTGTCACTGTCACTGCCCTCGGCACAGTGCCTCTGATCACAGTCGACTCGACTGACAATGTCAGATAGAACACCGCTAGAGCGGCCGGCAAGTTTCACTGTCGCCACGAGCTGGCAGAGACGCCCTCATGTCACGACACTGCTGAGACGTCTACAGTAGACGTATCCACAGTATACATATCTACAGTAGATGTGTCTACAGTATACATGTATACAGTAGACAAGCAACTGGCGCAAAGATAGCGGTTACTCAGGAACTGCCAAGCCATCATCGCCAACACTGGGTCACCTCAGTAACAAACCGGGACACGCATAGCAAACACTCGATGCGTACCCCGTGAGACCTGATGTGATGAGCGACCAATCCTGTCGTTTCCTGATGACTATGAACATGGCACTGCACACCAGGAACTTATACATTATATACTTATACATTCACTGAGTTAATCATCGGGGTACAAGGACCAATGGACTGCATCGGCTCTTCGAAAACACCGGTAGACCTACATAAACCCACCTTGTTTTCACGGATCGCAAGGCTGTGGTGGCGGATCGATCATGACAACTGACCGTGGTGGTCTGGGATACGTACGGATATCATCACGGACTGCCCATGATACGACCATGACGGGCTATGATTATGGGCTATTATGGATAACTGAGTGTGATGAAACATGATGATGGACCTTTACGACATACTGACCATGACGATGGACTACGATGATGTGGTGGTGGTGGTGGATTGCTGTTTAGGGGCACGTCGACAGCAAGGTCATTTTGTGCCCATAACAATGGTTAGAGAGAAACTAAAACGGTATGTCCTTCAAATAATCATTAGTGGAGGTAAAATCTTGGTTCATCAAGGACGATATATCACATCAAAGTTTGCGTGTCGAAGAAAAGTAAAGATGTTACCGGACGTCACGACATCCGAGTCGTCACTCAGAAGCATACGTAAGGAGTCGTTGCTCGCTCTTCCAAAGTATTGACGTCGTAGAGGTTCCAGTGTTGAACAAGCTACAATTACATGGTATACAGTAAGCAGGGCAGAACAGCGTGGGCACAAGGGTCGGTCATCTCCAGACAGCAAGTATCTGTGTGTGGCTAGGGTATGTCCTATTCTTAGACGGCAGAGCGTAATTTCATCCCATCGTTCGACCCGATACGATGATCTCCACAGCCCTAGTGTCGGCTTCAGGATCTTTAGTTTATTACATTAGTAGACTACGATGATGGACTAACCATCAGAATGAACTATGATAATGGATTGATCATGATTATGGATTATGATGGTGGGTTGACGATGATCGCTTATGATGTACCGACCATGACAATGGGACACACAGACCAAACACAATGATGGACTGCAATGACAAGCTGGCCGCGATGATGGACCGACCATGTTGACGGCCCATGACGGTACACTGACCATGATTACGACCAGCGAGATCGTCATCCGGGTGACTCCTCCCAGGACGGCGGCGGCGCCTACGGTGGCGTACAGGCCCGACGTGATGCAGTTATTGCCGGTGGTGCACTCGCTGCTGAACACCCACCTGGCGGCGCGCACACACACACATACAATCGGCAGCTACAAATACTGGCAGGTGCATTGCTCCGGCTCCAGATTAGTGGCATATCAGGCGCCACATATGGAACTGACAACGGGGTACACGAGAGCAGCACAGTGCTAAAATAATGGTTTTTCGTTGGGTGTGAGATGTCGAAACGAGCACAGTAGGATGTAGAAATTCGCCATGGAAACGATGTCGCTTAACGTAACTGATAAGTTCTTCAAACACAATTTTGATCCAACAGCATATTCTTACGTGCATCTTTTTCTTTTGATTTGAGATACCAAATTTAGGGATAACGATACAAAATACCCACCATTATCAACTGATGTATAACATACCACATCATAGGCAATCATTTTACCTGGAATTGTGTTGAGAGGTGTTCAGCGTGTATCACAATCCGTAATGGTGAGTATAAGCATTATACTTATCAACAAGATAATGCTAGAAATTATATATGAAGACTTTATGAACTCATCACGAAGCACGATGTCGATACTTCGTTGGGAGGGATGTCGACTCAATTTTTAGAAAGCGGTATATTCCACCCTATTTCACGAACAATTTATTACTGGAGCAGCGAGAGCGTTGGACTGAGCACGATCCCCGTCGCTGAAGTGTGAACGATGTGGCAGGACGCCTAAACCCACACCGATGGGAGTAGACTTAGAGCGGGGATGGGCCGGAGCGGACACTGGCAGTACCCGGCTGGAACGGTGGCTCGGCCGACCGCTGAGTAAAACCAAAACACTCATGGGGGACACACAGACCAAAGAGCATATGAGATATCAGGAACCACTCACCAGTGCGGGTAGTTGGTGGCCAGCTGTTCCATGCCGACGCCGACGATACGGCCCATGGTGGCGCCCAGAGTCATGCTCGGGATGAACAGACCCGCCGGAATCTTCATGCCGAACGTGAAGATGGTGACCAGGAGTTTGAAGACGAACACGACGGCCAGCTGCCAGAGCGCCGTGTAGACGCCCGGACCGGCCTCGGACGTCTGGATCGTGTGGTTCAGATTGGTGAAGTTGCGCTTGTAGTCGCTGGGGACGGCCGAGACACGAGAGTGAACGGAGAGATCGGCTGTGGGGAGCGTAGCGGCCGTCGGCAGTGAAACGGCAGTCTGCGCGTAACACAGGAAACCGTTCGCGTTATGTAGCACCACAACTGCACGGCACGCGAAATACTTCAGCCGCCCTTTAATCCGTCCCTACGACTGCCGTCGCTTTTCATTGGTGATTGCTTATTGAAGGTTTCTTTCAGCCAACACTTTGCTGCGAATATGACCCACATGATTTTGCATTAAGTCAATTTCACTCATTTTGGCGGCGACGACTAATCCTGCCGTTCCGCGAACCGCGAACATGGCCTTGCACGCCAGGAACAGAGATGTCCGATACCCGAGCCTACCCCCTTTGGCCACTCCCTCGGTTCTCTTGAATGGTTATCGTGGAAGAACTCTCGACGTGTTCAATTACGCGAGCAGACAGTCCATCGGATACTTGTCTAGTATATGCGCATCCTAAAACATCAGCTCAGTGACGAAGAGTCACCATCTGTGCTGCTGTTGATGACACTATCTGCGACAGTGGCAATGCATAGCATCCGGACCTTTTCTGGATGACATTGAAAGTGCTACATTAGCACGTGATCCAAGGATTTCGTCGCTGGCATGCCGTGTCATTTCCGTCCTATATTCGTTCGAGTCTCACCTGTCGCTACTCTTCGCCCGCGACCAATCGGCGTGAGAGATTGGCGACGCTACATGACTCAACGGTCGACGTGTCGTAAAAACCAATAACCACCACCGTCCTATATTCAACAATATTTAAGTAAATAATGAAAAAGCTGCAAGAACATGCGACTGACTGAAAATGATAAAGCAAGTCTGTCGAATATGTGTCGTAACCCAAGTCGAAGGGACAGCCGTCTTCGCACTCACCAGAGATCTATATCCTCGCTGGGTCCGCACTCGTTGAAAAGCAGATTGATGAGCTCGGAGCTGGGCATCCTCGAGTAGCGGTTGGGGAAGGCGAGGAGGGCGGTGGCCAAGGTGACCACAACCACCTCCATGGTCGGGTACTGGCCCAGCAGGGAAGTCTTGCGGAACCGGCACCAGAAGATGTTGCAGCGGATGAACACCGCACCGACCACACCCTGACCGCATGGCTCGACGTCAGGTGCCACCCCAGCCAGCAACCGGTCGGCGTCAGGCGCCACCCCAGCCAGCAACCGGTCGGCGTCAGGCGCCATCCCAGCCAGCAACCGGTCGGCAGAAGACGCCACCTCAGCCAGCAACCGGTTGGCGTCAGGCGCCACCCCAGCCACAACAACCGGTCGGCGCCAGGCGCCACCCCAGCCAGCAACCGGTCGGCGTCAGGCGCCACCCCAGCCAGCAACTGGTTGGCGTCAGGCGCCACCCCAGCCACAACCGGTCAGCGCCAGGCGCCACCCCAGCCAGCAACCGGTCGGCGTCAGGCGCCACCCCAGCCAGCAACCGGTCGGCGTCAGGCGCCACCCCAGCCACAACAACCGGTCGGCGTCAGGCGCCACCCCAGCCACAACAACCGGTCGGCGCCAGGCGCCACCCCAGCCAGCAACCGGTCGGCGTCAGGCGCCACCCCAGCCAGCAACCGGTCAGCGTCAGGCGCCACCCCAGCCACAACAACCGGTCGGCATCAGGCGTCACCCCAGCCACAACACCGGTCGGCGTCAGGCGCCACCCAGCCACAACAACCGGTCGGCGTCAGGCCCACCCAGCCACAACCGGTCGGCGTCAGGCGTCACCCCAGCCACAACAACCGGTCGGCGTCAGGCGCCACCCCAGCCACAACAACCGGTCGGCGTCAGGCGCCACCCCAGCCACAACAACGTCGGCGCCAGGCCCCAGCCAAACCTCGGAAACCGTCGCAAGGGTCAAGCCACAACAACCGGTCGGCGTCAGGCGCCACCCAGCCACAACAACCGGTCGGCGTCAGGCGCCACCCCAGCCACAACACCGGTCGGCGTCAGGCGTCACCCCAGCCACAACAACCGGTCGGCGTCAGGCGCCACCCCAGCCACAACAACCGGTCGGCGTCAGGCGCCACCCCAGCCACAACAACCGGTCGGCGCCAGGCGCCACCCCAGCCAGCAACCGGTCGGCGTCAGGCGCCACCCCAGCCATCAACCGGTCGGCGTCAGGCGCCACCCCAGCCACAACAACCGTTCGGCGTCAGGCGCCACCCCAGCCACAACAACCGGTCGGCGTCAGGCGCCACCCCAGCCAGCAACCGGTCTACGCAAGGCGGCCGGCGTCTCTACCGCCAGCATCACGTCCCCCGCCGGTGTTAACACCGACCGGTGACACATCGACAATGGTGAACTGACACTAGTGTCACTACCAGTCCCATTTCGCACTCTGTCCATCAGAAATACCGTCACTGTTCACGGCCGGATATCTCAAAACGTAGCTGAGTAACTTTGTGATCAAAGTAACCTAGTGAGCTGAGTAACCTTGTAAACACCTTGTGACAAGGAAATCATCACAAACACTGACCGCATCAGCTGAAAAAAGAAACGTCACAGTGGCCACGGGTTTAGGGCACCAACTTCAACAAAACAAAATCAATTCGCACGCGAGTGTACCAACTACACCTCAGGTCACCATAAACTCGCTCACCCCGAAAACGCCAAGGAAGATGAAGGGTATCAGCTCGAAGAAGATCCAGGGTCGCTCGTGGTTAACGTAGAACAACACAGAATGCTCATTGCCGAACGGGTTGATTGAGTTGAGGATGAAGGCGGAGATCAGCGCGCAGAAGAAGGACCGCCACAATGTCTTGAGCGGAAAATAGTAGCTGGCCTGCAGGGAACAGGGCATGTCAGGACACAATGCACCATTTAGCACAACATCTGACACCCAGTATCACGCTGGGGCGCATACACGCATCCTGTCCGGGTAAAAAACCAGAGTTTTCCGGAATTTCAACATCCGTGTGATTGGGGTGTTAGGGCGCATCGACCATGGTAGATCATTTAGTGCCCAGAATTTCAACATCCACAAAGCCAACTCTCCAACTACAAATCGAGTTAATTTGCTTCTTTCGGCAATGTCACGTTTAATACGCTTATTATGTGATTAATGATCGTTGGCTACGCATACACAAGGACGAACACCAATTGCACGCCCATGTGTCATCTGCCATGTGAATTGCAACGGCCATGCTTAGGTGTGATTAGGCACTACTTTCATTGGTCTTATAATTAGCATATACTCCGTAGTGTATGATCTCCCGTTTGTTTGTCTTCAAAATTTACTTCCACACCACACATACAATAAAGCCCTGCCCGGCCGAGTGCGCTATTCCAGCGAGCGTGCCTCATCATCTGCCGTCCAAAGGTGCACTTGCGGCACGGAACTAAAAGGTCATACGATAACTTGACTGCGCAAACAGTTTGGTCAATTATGCATGCATGTAGTCACCGAAAAAAAGCTGAGTACAATATGATCAAATCAGGGAAATAATTACAGGTAAAGTGAAGGGGAGATTGGATATACTTGGTTGGCATGTTTAAGTTTCCGAGCATAGCATAATTAAAAATAGGCAACGGCATATTCTTACTTGTAATTTATGACAGAAATGAGACGGGCAGACCAGCAAGACATTCAGCACGTGTGGCAAGCCACTTCGGTGGTCAATAATCAAGCTGGTGAGTTATTTGAGATCAGGCGAACATTAGCAATATTGGCTCCACCGCGGTCAGTCACGAAACACAGCGGTGCGGAAGTCTACGACACTCCGAGTCGCGTGCTCGGCCTCGCACCGACTAGCAGCGCGCCTAACCTCCTCCAGACTGAAGAGCACACCGCCGATGGGAGCGCCGAACGCCACCGACACGCCGGCAGCGGCCGACGCAGACAGGATCTCGCGCTTCTTGGCCTCGTTGCGGCCGTACTTGGGGAACATGTAGGCGATGATGTTGCCGATGCAGCACGCCACGTGCACCAGAGGACCCTCCTTGCCCAGACTGAGGCCGGCGGACACGGCCAGCATCATGCACACCGCCTTGATGAGCAGCGTCCACTTGCCCAGGTAGCCGCGGATGATGAAGCCGCTGAGGATCGTCTTGATCTGCCGACGCCACAATCAGTTGGCCAACGAAACACGGTAGGACGTCGAACACCGGCGGCACAGCATGGCATAGTGCCCTGCGGCATGGAGTATGCAGCACCACCGATCACGCCACACAATCCCGGTCATCCTACACCCGGAGTAACAACGGCCGCTGTCACACCCTCCAGCATGTCTTAGTGACCGATCACGCCGAAGACCACCGATCACGCCTCACAAACCAGGCCATCCCACGCCCAGAGTAGCAAAGGCCGCTGTCACACCCTCCGGCATGTCTCAGTGACCGATCACGCCGAAGACCACCGATCACGCCTCACAAACCAGGCCATCCCACGCCCAGAGTAACAAAGGCCGCTGTCACACCCTCCAGCATGTCTCAGTGACGGTTCCTAGTCAGGTCAGGGGGCCACTGACCTCGGGTATACCGGACCCGCAGGCATACGGCGCGAAGGTGCGCACCAGCCGTACCGCCATCAGACCCAACACGAGGGCCCACAGCAGGTAGCAGAAGTAGGCGAGCACGTAGCCGCCGGCGCTGTCGTGCGTGACACCCAGCACTTCCGGCCACGAGTACCACTGTAACAGACCCAGCCAGCACGCACTGGTGTCAGGACCGCTGTAATGGGTCCAGTCAGTAGGCACAGGATCAGCACCACTGTAACGGGTACGATCAGTACACACAGGTGCCAGTACCACTGTAGTGGGTACAGTCAGTACACACAGGTACCAGTACCAGTGTAATAGGTTCAGTCAGTGCACAGTGTATCAGTGCCACTGCAATTGGACCAGTCAGCATACACTGGCACCAATACCACTACAACCGGCCTAGTCAGTACATACAGGCACCAGTACCACCGTAATGGATTGTCAGCACGCACGGTTATCAGTACCACCGTAACTGTATCAGCCAACACATATAGGTACAAGTGCAACTGCAATGTGACCAGTCAGTGCATGCAGATACACGAGTGACACCTCTGCGGGTATCGGTACACCCATGCATGGGCGCCACTGCAGGGGGAGAATCAGTACGTCCCTACACGGGTACCACAGCAGCCGGACATCAGAACGCCGACCGGCACCACTGAAAGGGAATGGATTAATACACCCATACACGGGCACTACTACAGTAGAGTAGTACACCCGTACATGGGAACTACTGCAGTAGAGTAGCACACCCATACACGGGCACTACTGCAGTATAGGAGTAGCACACCCATACATGGACACTACTGCAGTAGAGTAGTACACCCATACATGGGCACCACTGCAGTGGAGGAGTAGTACACCCATACACAGGCACTACTGCAGTAGATGAGTAGTATACCCATACACGGGCACCGCTACAGTGGATGAGGATCAGCACACCTACACACGGGTATCACTGCGGCGTGAGGTCCAGTCCAACGAAAATTCATTTTCCACAAGGTGGAAAAAGTCCAACGAAGTTCAAAAACTTTCACATTGCATCGGTTTCTGAAAATAAATTTGAAATTTAAACAAACCCAAGACGTCCAAAAGTATGTCCCTAAGGACTTAGTGTGAGTGTGAATAAGCCGAGTTGCCATTTGGCGTAAGCACCGGAGCGACAACCAGTCAAGCCTTTTTCGCAGACTGACACTCCCCGAATGCTGGAAGCCTCTGGTGGCATATCGTCACCCAGACACAACACATTCCCCTGCTTTCCATGTTCTCAGTTCGCCCCTGGTCTCTAGCCTACCTGCGAACAGTTGTCGCCCTCGAAGAACGTCTCGTTGGATGACCAGCAGCACTGGTCCTTGTTCAGCCAGAACGCTTCTGGACAGATGCCGAACCGCATGTCCTCCATCCAGCTGGCGGCAGTCGAGGCCACGTCGGGGCGGAGTGTGACATACGGCGACCACATTGGGACGGAGTGTGACAAACGGCGACCACAGTGGGACGGAGTGTGACAAACGGCGACCACATTGGGACGGAGTGTGACAAGCGGCGACCACATTGGGACGGAGTGTGACAAACGGCGACCACAGTGGGACGGAGTGTGACAAACGGCGACCACATTGGGACGGAGTGTGACAAACGGCGACCACATTGGGACGGAGTGTGACAAACGGCGACCACAGTGGGACGGAGTGTGACAAACGGCGACCACATTGGGACGGAGTGTGACAAGCGGCGACCACATTGGGACGGAGTGTGACAAACGGCGACCACATTGGGACGGTGTGACAAGCGGCGACCACAGTGGGACGGAGTGTGACAAACGGCGACCACATTTGGACGGAGGACCACATTGGGACGGAGTATGACAAACGGCGACCACAGTGGGACGGAGTGTGACAAACGGCGACCACAGTGGGACGGAGTATGACAAACGGCGACCACATTGGGACGGAGTGTGACAAACGGCGACCACATTGGGACGGAGGACCACATTGGGACGGTGTGTGACAAACGGCGACCACAGTGGGACGGAGTGTGACAAACGGCGACCACATTGGGACGGGGAGTGGCAACCAGTGTTTTACAGTTCGCTCTTATAGCAGCCAACACGCGCCCATGTCAGTGAGTCTCCGAAATGTGTCGGAGACCTTGACGAATGCCGAGTGAGCGAAGTACGACGGCAAGCATACCGTGAGCACAATTTGAAGGCCAGCCAGAAACGACGTCATCGCTTTGTGTCAACACACTCGTCTTTCAGCCGAAATGTTGTGTATTGAGTTTGACCTGTCGCTGCTCGCCTCCAGAAACCAAATGGCGTGACAGACTGACGGCGTAAACACAATCGCAGCGGCGGCTGCTCTGATCGGCTGCTGCAACATCACACAGCCACGACAATTCGCCAAGCAAGATACACCGGCGGACGTGTGGCGCCACGCAGGCGGGCACCTCTTACCATCTGGTATCACCCCGCCCGGCAGCCACTCACCGAGCTCCGATGTCTATGACGCCGGCTACACCACCAGAGACCACGCCCACCAGCAGCACACACAGCCAGCCGCTCCATGCGTCGTGGAACTGGCGCACCAAGTCGAAGAAGCCCGACTGGCGCTTCTTCACGATATACCTGTGGGCGGAACACGAGCCACCGTTGCCGACGTCGTGTGGTGGATAGCGGAGGCGCTTCACAACAGCTAACGAAGGCGCCTACAAAGGATGTCAGGACGTTTCATGATAGCAAGTCGAAACGTATTACAACGCTGGCAACTAGCAGCAGCCGCCGCGAGTGCCTCACATCAGCTGACGGGTGGCGAAGGGCATAAACAAGCGCAGGAGTCAAGCGAGCGTTGCAGGGGCGGCGCCGACCATCGCTGAGCTGCTAGACGTGGTGTCGTGTAATCCCCCTGTCGCATCCTGTACCATCGCCAGAAAGCTGCACACGATATGGTGTTTCAGCACCTGTATCGCATCCTGTTACATGGCTGGACAGCTGCACATGGTGTGGTGTACTCACCATGTCGCATCCTGTTCCATCACTAGACAGTTGCTCACGGTGCGGCATACTCACCTGTGTCACAACCTGTCTCACCGACGGACAACTGCACATGGTGTGATGTGCTCACCTGTGTCGCAACCTGTCTCGCTGATGGACAGCTGCACATGGTGTGATGTGCTCACCTGTGTCGCAACCTGTCTCACCGACGGACAGCTGCACATGGTGTGGTTAGTTAGTTAGTTATTTATTTGGACTTAAGGGCGCACCGACGACGAGGTCATTTAGTGCCCATGCTGCACATGGTGTGGTGTGCTCACCTGTGTCGCAACCTGTTTCACCGACGGACAGCTGCACATGGTGTGGTGTGCTCACCTGTGTCGCATCCTGTCCCGAGCCAGGTCTCGCTGCCAGTCGATGGTGTGGAAGTCATCGTACTGTGTGAACGATTCTCCCTCCGGCTCCAGTTCCAAACCGTGGCTGGCGATGCCCATAGGGCCTGGCAACGGAGCATGGTTCAGAAGCTGGTTCACGTCACGGAATACGAATCAGGTGCGAGCCAGCACTACAGGCCACGGGGTCATACGACGGGCCCACACCACAGGACAGATCAAAGATGCACCTGCACGACAGAACACGAATCAGAAGTGGGCCCGACACACAGAACACGGATCAGAAGTGGGCCCGAACCACAACACGGATCAGAAGTTGGGCCGCACCACAGAACACGGATCCGAGGTGGGCCCGCACCACAGAACACGGATCCGAGGTGGGCCCGCACCACAGAACACGGATCCGAGGTGGGCCCGCACCACAGAACACGGATCCGATGTGGGTCCACACTACAGAACACGGATTCGATGTGGGTCCGAACCACAGAACACGGATCCGAGGTGGGTCCGAACCACAGAACACCGTTCACGGAGCAGAGGTGGACCGATGACGAAGAATACGGTTCGGAGGTGGGCCCGCACCACGACCAAAATCACACCACACGAACAGTACACGACGGCTGAAACAAACTGAGGATAAGAAAGCTGCGGAAGACAAAGTTGGGTAGTTATCTGGGCCTTAGGACGCGTCCCACAAAGGTGATTTGATCACCCAAAGGTTGCGTTGTGGATGCCACACTGGACGGAATGATTGTGCAGACGATGGATGGAACGCCGCACACGTGAATCCAATATAAATAGTATATTCCCGTGAGGGCAATGGTTATTAGCATTGTTACGAGTCGCCAAGTGGTGACCGCTCAGCCCGCCCCCTGGGCGCGGCGAGCAGCGCGGCGGGCTGAACTGCTACTGTCTATGCTCGGTGCCGGTAGGTGCCGCCCCCCGGCGCACCAGGCGTGAAGTTGTCTGCCGAATTGCGTTTTGATATCTGGCAACATCCCTTGCCGCCGCCGCCGAGCGCCTTCCGGCAGGGACATCCGGCAGAGCAGGAACGATAGTCTGGCCCACCACCACCCCATCAACCACACCTCGGTTCGTGACGCGCACTTCCAGTCTCCTCCTTCCGTCCGAGACGGTCTTTCAGCCGTACATCGACGAAAACGGAACGGCTGAAACAAACGGGAGTCGAGACCGTCGCAAGCCAAACAGTAGGTCGCAACTGCAAAGCAAAAACGCCAGCGAACGAGTAAATAAATGCTAATATATATTGGATGCACTCTTAAATACACCCACTCGCGACAGCTGTGCTAATTACATTCGTCTATGCGTATGAGCCTCGGGTAGCGGGATGTGATCGGCTGGAGCCTCCTCACATTAACTATGACAGGTACGTCATGCATTGCATGCTTATCTTCAATTCGGCCTTTTCTAGTGTCGTTTGGTGGCGGTCTGTGTTGATTTGTGATGTCTCTGCCACCATCAATTCGGCCTTTTCTAATGTCGTTTGGTGGCGGTCTGTGTTGATTTGTGATGTCTCTGCCACCATCAATTCGGCCTTTTCTAGTGTCGTTTGGTGGCGGTCTGTGTTGATTTGTGATGTCTCTGCCACCATCAATTCGGCCTTTTCCAATGTCGTTTGGTGGCGGTCTGTGTTGATTTGTGATGTCTGCCACCATAAATTCGGCCTTTTCTAATGTCGTTTGGTGGCGGTCTGTGTTGATTTGGGATGTCTCTGCCGCTGTCAATTTGGCCTATTCCGATGTCGTTCGGTGGCGGTCTGTGTTGAGTTGGGGTGCTGGTGACGTGTCCAAAGGTCTGCAGACAGTCTACACTCGTGCGAACAAGACTCCAGTGCTCGTGAGGACGCGCGGCATATCAGGTGCGAGGGGTGGGACCACTGACCGGGCACGCAGTACCACTCGGGTGCTGGGATAGAGAGGCGAGCAACGCTTCCCGACCGGATCACTCCCGAGTCGTCCGACATCGTCCAGCCCGGCGGTGGCGCCGGCCGCCCTGCCGACCAGCTCTCGGCGGAGGGCCGACCGACCACACACCGTCGGCACCGACGCTTACTTCCAGCCACCAATATACCACACACCGACACACCGGCCTGGCGCCGGACGACCACACACCGCCAGCACGAGCTGGAGCACTGATCCGCACCTCTGGTCACCAGCATACCCTGCACCGGGAAAACCCAGCGCTATCCAATTACAGATCCGCTCGTGGTCAGTGAGCGGGCTCAGAGGCGGCGGTCAGAGGAGAGGCGGGGGAACTACGAACACGACAGACACACTCGCAGGCAGTGACGCAGCGGCGCAGTCTTAGGCTGGCTTTGCGCACTGGCATTCGGCAGACGACATCCCGGTGTCAAGCCGAACGTCATCCAAACATAACATACGTGGATAGCAGTGTAACAGATCACGTAACTAGCCAGCCCTAAGGCTGCCACCCCACATTGCTGATGCCCCCAACATAGCATACCTGGACAGCAGGGCAGCAGATCACATGACTAGCCTGCTCTTACGCTGCTAGCTGCTGGTATTGCCCCGTGTAGCCCGTATTTTCCGCCGTCACCGCGCCGCCGTCGGCTCATTTCACCACACGGTTGGTTGGTTATTTAGGCTTAGGGGCGCATCGACTGCGTTGGTCATACAGCACCCATAACAGTGTTAGATGATCGTCTTAAACGGTCAAACAGTTGTACACGAACCTAAGGAATACAGGCAAATCATTCCGATATTCTAGTGAATTAGTTAGTGTTGCATGTTAGTGAGGTGTGTAAATTGCTCTGAAGTCGGCATCCGAAAGAAAGCGAAAAAGCTGTCCCGAAGTTACCGCACGCGAGTGGTCACCCAAGAGATCGCGGACAGCGACCGCACGACTCCAAAACGGCGTCTGCGATCATCGGCGAGGAGAGGGCATGAAACCAAAACGTGACGCACTGACAGCGGTGCGTGACATCGAGGGAAGTTTGGCCTGTCCTCTCCACTGAGCAGATGATGGTGTGTTGCGTGAGTGTGCCCAAGCCGAAGGCGGCAGAGGACGACCTCGTCTCTCCTTGTCCTGCGGTAGGACGAGGTCCACTCTCCTAGACGTGGTTTAATCGTGTAGTTTGTTTTCCTGCACTCTGCCGGAAAACTCTGTTCCAGATATTCTGCCATTTTTCCATAACAAAAGCAGTGATTTAACGGTTTGATTGATTATTTGGGTTTAAGGGCGTGCCGACTACAGGGTCATTTGGCGCCCATGTGATTGAACGGTGATATTCCCTCGCGGAGAGCGGCATAGACCGGCGGTATGGGGCTTGGGCTCCACGTTTCGCAGCAGCATCCGCTGCCTCATTCCCCACGATGCCGACATGGCTCGGAATCCAACAGAGGATAATATCCCTTCCAGCTTGAGCCAGTGATGTGAGACGTCGCAGAACATCCTGTACAATGGGGTCAGGTGAGTTTAACTGCCTTAGCGCCCAAAGACTGCTGGGAGAGTCGGTAAAATGACATGCGAGGCATCCCGCCCTACTTCAATAAAACTGAGTGCCTTGATGATGGCAACAAACTCTGAGGTGTATACCGTTGCATGGGGTGGTAGAGAGAAAGACCGCGATATGGAACCAATAACAAATACACTGCCAACACCAGCATCAGTCTTCGATCCGTCTGTATATATCGGCATGTATCCGTCATAGAAGGCTATGTGCTCTAGAGCATACGAGCGACGATTGTGTTGTGTTGCATGTGCCTTCTTTACCACGGAGATCGACATGTCAATTGTCGGATGGGCCACCTGCCAAGGCGGTGTTTGTGGAAAACCGACCCGCATAATTCCCCCGCAGTCGGATATCGCAATCCTCGAAGAGTCTGCGCATTCTGACGCAAAAGGGGGTGCCATGCATAATGCGCGCTCGTCCAAATGTTGCAATCAAGCGATGGGAGAATACATACGCATACACAGGATGGCCGGGGAATTGGCGCACTTTACAGGCATAGCGCATCCCGAGCATTTCGCGACGGAGCGAGAGTGGTGGCTCGTGGGCTTCAGCCAGAAGGCTCACAGAAGGTGAAGTGCGGAAAGCGCCGGTCACAATTCGGAGCGCCGAATGGTTCACATCCAGTGATCGCTTGCTTGTTGTACAAGCGCTGTCATATATAAAACATGCGTAGTCGAGTTTTGAACGCACGACAGAACGGTACAGCAGGGGCATAGTTTTCCTGTCTCCTCCGTAGGACGTGCGCGTAACCATCTTCAGTAGGTTTAGCAATGTAAAACATTTCTCTCGAAGTGGTTTAAAATGTTCCTTGTAACTAAGACGGGCGTCAAAAATAACTCCTAAAAACCTGGCAGCGCGCTGAAAGGGAATTGGCTCCCCATGCAGCTGGAGAGCAGAGTCTGGACAGCTTCGGCGGCGCCGGCAGAAATGCATCCCAACAGTTTTTTAGATGGAAAACCGAAACCCGTTCTTGGAGCTCCACCTCTCCAAGCATGTTACCGCCAACTGAAGCTGTCGTGCCATTGACAGTGCATTGGATGTGCAGCACCAAATCGCGACGTCATCCACGAAGTGATCTGCCAATATTTCGTGGAAGAGAGTCGCAAATATAATTGATCATGATAGCGAACAGCGCCACGCTTAATACACTACCATCCCTTTCATTTGTGGGCATCTGTCTGACAGACGACTTCCGATCCGCACACGAAAGAAGCGCCCGGACAGAAGTTCTGGAGAAAGAAGCCCATAGATCCACGAATTCCATATCTGAAAACTTTCATGTTGTTGGATGGTTATTGGTTTTACGACACGTCGACCGTTGAGTCATATAGCGTCGCCAATCTCTCACGCCGATTGGTCGCGGGCGAAGAGTAGCGACAGGTGAGATTCGAACCCACAATTTTTCGATTGCGAGACGAGCATCTTACCCCTAGACCACTCGTCCCCTGGAAACTTTCATCAGGATGCCGTAGCGCCAGGTGGTGTCATACGCTCCGTGAATGTAAAAAAATACTACACCAATATGACGATTTTCCTGAAACGCTGCCCGTACCACGGTATCAAGAGCTAAAAGGTGGTCAACGGTGCTGCGGTTTTTCCTAAAACCACACTGCGCGTTGTTTAAAATGCCACGTCGTTCAAGAAACCAGGTCAAACGCACGTTTACCATCTTCTCCATGAGCTTACAGAGTGATGATGTCAGTGATATTGATCGGTAGCTCGCCGGGTCTGCACGGTATTTTCCGGGCTTTACCATTGGGATCATAATGGTCTCACGCCAAGTGGGTGGGAAATCCCCATTCTCCCACAGCCGGTTTAGTGTTGCCAGTACGGCATCAAGTGTACATGATGGAAGATGCTTGAGCATGTCGTTGTGTATTAGGTCATCGCCTTCGGATACGCTCCGAAGGGTCGCAATAGCGGAAGGCAGCTCAGCCAGCGTGAATGGCTCGTTATAACTTATGCGCTCGGAAGTAAAAAAAATAAGTGGTTGTCTCTCGCACATGGCTTTGTGGCGTGTGAATGAGTCGTCATCACTGTAGCACCTACATCGGTTCGAGATTGTGCAAGCCATCTCATTGGCCACGTCGACCGGCTGGGTGATGTCTCGGCCGGCGACTCGTAGTACTGGCAGAGGTGTGGAGTTGTATTTACCGGCTATTCGCTGAAGTCTCGACCAGACCTGTGAGATGGGTGTGGAGCGACTTAGCCTGTTCACATAGTCCCGTCATGAATTACGCTTAGCTTCCCGGATAGTACGTCGAGCATCGGCTCGAGCCTGCCGGAAGGCGATGAAATTCGTCGTACTATTCCTTCGGTCAAAGGCTCTGTAGGCGCGTCTTCTAGCTCGAATTGCCTGGCGGCACTCCTCTGTCCACCAGGGAACGGGCGCACGACGGGGAGTGCCAGAGATGCCAGGGATGGACTCAGTGGCGGTCTGTACGACCAGGTTGGTGAGTGCTTGCACCGACATAGGGGGCACCAGGCCTCACGGACAAAATCTCCTCTAGTCACGTCTCGTATGCTGACCAGTCGGCCTTCTTAAAATTCAATCGACATGGTGGCGTCCCGAGTACTGCGACATCCTCGTAATCTAGCCACACTGGAAAGTGGTCACTGCCTAGGGGGTCGTCGGCCACAGACCAGCTAAAAAATTGTGCGAGTTGTGGGCTACACAAACTGAGGTCCAGAGCAGAGGTATGGCCCGAGGGCAGGGTAAAGTGAGTCGGTGTTCCAGTGTTTAGAATACATACTGATGCGTCGTGCATGAAAGATTCCAGAAACCGACCCCGTGCGTTAACATCCTCGCACCCCCATGCCGTATGATGAGCGTTAAAATCACCTAGTATTAAGACCGGCGGGGGTAACTCGGACATCAAGCGGAGTAGTTCAGTTGACGGGAGTACAGCACCGGGCGGCAAGTACAGCGAGCAGATAGATATAGGACGGCGGTTAAAACGCACTCTTACTGCTACGGCCTGCAGCCTGCCGTGCAACACTAATCTCTGCGCCGCCACGCTATGGTGGACAGCCAGCAGTAATCCACCATGCGCAATGATGTCTGAGGGCATGTCCATTCGGAAGACTGAGTAGCATTTTAGGCTATAAATGTAGTCCGGCGTCACCTTGGTTTCTTGTAAACAACTGGCCGCCGCGCAGTGGCGGTTTACGAGCACCTGGAGGTCTTCTGTGCTGGTTCTCAGCCCCCTAAAATTCCATTGTAAAATGGACCGCAGTTCATCCAATTCAACCGGGTTAAAATAGGTATCGAAAATATCACAGGCAATATCACAGGTGGGCGAGTCTAAAACAAAAGCAGCTGCTAAAATGCACCGCCAGTACACCATAAAGGTGGAGCTGACTTGGTGTCGACGGACGCCCTCGGGCGAGATCTGGGGTGTTTCCCACCGGGCAGTGATGGTGTCCATGGGGGTGGTCGGGTCGCCGGAGGAGCGACCACCGGGACTCGTCGAGAGGTCGCGCCAGGCCCCCCTGAACTAGTTGGTGTGGGTGGGAGAGTTGACGTGGATGGTACAGGGATGGGCTGGGCTGGTGTGGGATCGGTGGAGGTGGTGGGTAAGGATTCCAGGTGGTTATCGGAGGGCCTGGCGGGCCTCTTGGTTCGCTGGACTCGTTGCCATTTCTCCGGAGCTCTATCCGGAGAAGGCGGCGTCACGACCTCAGAGGCCGGTGGCGGAGAAGCGGCGCGCTTTTCTTCCTCTAGGGGTCTCCCTCATCTGGTTTGGTGGTGCCGTTGGCGAAGCGACGGGTACGCCGAAGGAGCGAAGGAGCGCACACAGTTGTGCGATCAGTCCGTTAGTTCTATTTTCCTCTATCTGGAATGGGACTGATGTGGTGGTTGGTTGGTTTTTGGTTTTACGACACGTCGACCGTTGAGTCATATAGCGTCGCCAATCTCTCACGCCGATTGGTCCCGGGCGAAGAGAAGCGACAGGTGAGATTCGAACCCACAACCTTTCGATTGTGAGACGAGCATCTTACACCAAGACCACTCGTCCCCGAGGAACCTGTCCTCGCCCACAGTTTACGCAGTTGAGTGTCTCGGAGGTGCACTGGTCGGTGGCATGTTCAGAGGAAGCGCATTTACCACATGCTGGATGGTTCCTGCAAAGCGAGTTTGTGTGTCCATACCTTTGGCATCGGGTTGGGAAGGAATACTCGTACCTTGACACGCAGGTAGCCCACTAGTATCTCAAATGGTAAGTCTGTTGTGTTAAAAGTTAAGTCTGTTGTGTTAAAAGTTGATGGTGTTGTTTGTCGTAATCATATCCGCGCCTTTCCTGACCTTCATCTTTCTCGCACCCGTGACTCCGAATTTGCACAACCCTTCAACGATCTCCTCCTCCGGCACGTCCCTCAAGTCATAGCAATTGATTATTCCACGCGATGTGTTCTTGGTTTGGTGCGGTTATACTTTTATCTGAATGCTTTCGTCCATCCTCCTGTCACCCTTTCTTACACCGTATATGAACTCAGATGTCTGTAACGCTTTCTCTGCCTCTTTCGCTACCGCAAACTCCACCTCCAAAGAGCCATCCCTCAGCTTTTCGCAACGAACGATCTTCCCGAACCGGTCATAACCGTCTCGTCTTTGAAGGGGGGAAAGAGCGGGCAAGATTTTTCGTCTGTCCACGAAAGATGAGGATACGGGGGGGGGGAGTATGGGAGACTTGGCCTCCACAGCTACCCGAGTTAGAACCGCTCCTATCGGCGCCGAATGAGCGAGTGGTCTGGTCATCACGAGAGGGACCAGGAGTGGTTTTTTGTATTGCGGATGCCATGTAGTGTGTATTGGTTTCGACTCCTCGGGCGCCCCACCACATAGGGGCCCTACTGGGGGACGCCTGGGCCCCCGGACGGGAGGACGCCAGGCGCCCGAGGATCTATACGGGGCAGGCGGCGCCTTCGCCCGGCCGGAAGAGAGAGACTCACCACCCCGACCGGGATCCAGCACCGCCCACCCCTTGACCCCAGCCGGCCGGGCCGGCGGACACTGGGAAGAATCCCAGGCCCCCGGCCCGAGGCGACCAGCCACTTGACCCGTATGGGGCTCTACGGGCCCGCCCGCCCCTCCGGGATATCAGGACCAAAGAGGCGTGTTGGTCGCCCGTCACAACTAGCACCGTGCGACGGGGGACCTCAGCCTCCAGGACTCCGTCAACCCCGGGGGGAGGGGGCGGGCCGAGGGGGCGCGGCTACCCCGATAAAAGTGAGCTGGTGGGCAGGACCGGGGAAGTTGTCCTACCTGCTCATGATAGGGATAGTTGGTGTTGCAGAGCCAGGTGAAGGACATGTATGTTGGGATGAGATGGGCATTGGAATGGGAGCGTATGGATGGAAGGACGAGTGAGGCACACGGACACACGGACCACACAGACATCCATTCTCGGAACTGTCACACCATGACACTGCCAGGCGGGGAGTCACCCCAGTCACAGCCACGCGGCCAGAGCGGTGCTGCCGCCGGCATGTAACCTGGGTAACTGCACCGGGCTGTCGTCTCCGACCAGAGCGGTGCCGCCGCCGGCATGTGACCTGCGTAACTGCACCGGGCTGTTGTCTCCGGCCAGTGTGTGGTGAAACGCGGCATGCTATCACCACTGACGCATGCCAGCGGCGAGTGCAGTTGCATCGGAGGTCAGTGTTGCAGTGCCAGCGAGCAGGTGTCACAGTACCAGCGGCCACAGGTAGCAGCGCCAAGGGTCAAAGGTAACATCACCAATAGCCAGAGGTGGCAGTGCCAGCGGGCGGGTGTAGTAGTACCAGCCGTCAAGTGTGTCAGTGCCAGTGACCAGGTGTTGCAACACCAGTGGACAAAGGTAGCAGTGTCGGTGGACAGGGGTAGCAGTGTCAGTGGACAGCGGTAGCAGTGTCAGTTGGCAGGGGTAGTAGTATCAGTGGACATAGGTAGCAATGTCAGTGTACAAGGGTAGCAGCATCAGCGGTAAACCCGACCAGGTCTTGGTCTTGATCCACAGCGGCGGTGCCGGCCAGCGGAACCTAACCCTGGCTCAGCTTTGCAGCCCCGACGCCGGACTACCAACTAACTGCACCGAGGAGAGGTTCCAACCAGCGGCAATGCACACCAAGACGTTGGTCAGTGCTGATCCAGCTCTGCATTGAGCATTTGACGAGCCTTCAAGCAGGAACAGAACACGAATGTTGTTCAGAGCCTGGCATATGGTTCTGTACGAGTGGTTCTGAATATGGTTCCGCTGCTACGAGCTGTCACGTCGCGGAGCTGCTGTGAGAAGTGTGATCCCCACATAACAGTCGTGAACCACCGGCGACAACAGACCGGTGAGCGTCTTCACAGACAGCTTCTCAATAGCAGGCGCGGGCGAGCCAGGGAACCCCTACAGCAGGGGTGGGCACGGACAGCCAACAGCAGGCGCGGGTGAGCCAGGGCATCGCTACACCAGGGAGCACGCCACAGCTGACACTGCATCAACAAGAAGAGAAGAGCACGCCACAGCCGACAATGCACAACTGGATAGCACGCGAAAACCGACAATACACAACAGGAGAGCACGCGAAAGCCGACAATACACTACAGGAGAGCACGCGAAAGCCGACACTACACTACAGGAGAGCACGCGAAAGCCGACAATAAACAACAGGAGAGCACGCGAAAGCCGATAATACACTACAAGAGAGCACGCGAAAGCCGACACTACACTACAGGAGAGCACGCCACAGCCGACACTATACTACAGGAGACCACGCCACAGCGGACACTATACTACAGGAGTGCACGCCACAGCCGACACTCCACCATAGGAGAGCACGCCACAGCCGACACTACACTACAGGAGAGCACGCGAAAGCCGACACTACACAGGCGAGCACGCGAAAGCCGGCACTACACTACAGGAGAGCACATGAAAGCCGGCACTACACAAGAGGAGAGCACGCCACTCGCGACTCACCTGCCAGGCCGGAGAAGGACACATGCTCTGCGGACGGAGAGGAGCTGGTCAATACCAGCGGCGCTAACACGGCCCGTCTACAACCATCGCGGTACACAGCGTGCCATAGCCGTCACAAGGACCATGCCCCGAGACGCGCCACATGCAGTGTACATGCCGGACAAATGCAGTCGCCTAACACATCCCTGTGTCTGTTGATCTCACTCATTTCAATCAGCACAAGAATGGTCACCATGGTTTGTAGATGTACTGGCAGAAAATACGGGTTCGAAAATAGGATATATGTGAGCCCAGTGTTGATGCCTGACGGGGTGAATCACTCGGAACATAAACGGAACATAATACTACCCAGGCCACAAGACAAGACTGCTACAAGACTAATACAAATTATTTTTACAAACATGCGTGTAGGATTTCACGAAAGGCCTACGTGTTAAATATAGGGCGTGTGCTAGGGAGTATTATAATTACAACCGTACACGTGGGAAACCTACGTTTCCCCCTGATTTTTTTCCACGATCCAAACGAAACTGTCCTTTGATTTAATTTTCAGGACATGTTTAGAATGAAACCTGAGGGTCATATCTACCAGCAGTTATCCCTATGCCCCTCTACTCACCCTTTCTCTGTACCCCCGAAGTGATGCTAGAATTACCAAGCGCGTCGGAGGGCCTTTCACAAAACGCGCACCGGAGTGGGGGGATTCAGCTCCTTAAGATCTCACGATTGAGGCTTGAAACACAAAATATGGAGGGTGGATTATGGCTGTAGTGAACTCGCTTCACAATAAATTTCATGACCTTAGGCAATGCCTTCAGGATCAAAAGAGGTCGAAATCGGCCGCCGCACCACTGCATCGACGAAACCTTTGCGACCTTGAACGCTCGGCGGCTGGGCGGCCGGTCGGTCGGTCAGCTTTGCACCCCGCAGTTCCTATATTTACCAACGGATTTCGATTTTTGCTGCATAGGATGCGCTTCTCAATTTTAAAGAAAATCACAAGATTTCATTACCACATCCCCGCCCGTGTATGACATATCGTCAAAAACAGGAGGGATGGGCGGATTCCGCTCCCTCCCCCTCTCCACTCCGGTGCGCTTGTTAACAGGCTGGGATATTGCCAGTTCCAAGTATCACACATGCAGTGAATAGATCATCGTTTTGTGTCGCTGGCACCGCGCTAATTATAATTTTTTCAGACAATTCAGTTCATCTTCTTAAGTATGACAACCACCTGTACGCACGCTACACGAAACAGGTGGCCTGGATGCCACTGATGATCGATTGCGAACAGGTGCCTCCACTCAGAACTGAGTGCTCCTGGACTGTTTTACACGCGGATGTTCACTTATTTGGCGTATGAACAGCAGCAGTGCTAGCTACACTTCAATTTTTGACGGTGGTAGGGGGCAGGTTGGCGCGGGACAGGCAACACTGGCTGATGACCACCCGCTTCCGGTCACCAGACGGCGACTGCCGGACGTCAGCCAATGCAGCTGGCTTCTCCACACGGGCTTGACCAAGCCGTCCCGGTGTACTGGGACGGCCCGCCCAAACTGGCAAGCAATCGTCACTGATCTGAACCATCAGCGGAGTACGTGCTTGGGGCACACAGCCTGTGCAGGAGATACTCGTTGGGCCATTTCATCGTTTAAGTGGACCCTTTTATTTTTGAAGGACCTGGAGCTTGACCCAGCACCTCGGTTCCCGGTTTTAACGCGAGTCTCCAGAGCCTTCCACCCCAGAACCCATACATATTCAGGCGGTCTGAACAATCTCATAGTGATGTAGCCCTATGTAACTGATACGATGACAGCACCAGGCCCTCACGCCATGGAACCTCAATTTGACCACCCGGTGTCAGGTGTCTGGCCACTTGGCGTAAGTTGTCTGGCCACCTGGCGTTAGGTGTTCGGCCACCCGGCGTCAGGTGTCTGGCCACCCGGCGTCAGGTGTCTGGCCACCTGGCGTAAGTTGTCTGGCCACCTGGCGTTAGGTGATCGGCCACCCGGCGTCAGGTGTCTGGCCACCCGGCGTCAGGTGTCTGGCCACCTGGCGTAAGTTGTCTGGCCACCTGGCGTTAGGTGTTCGGCCACCCGGCGTCAGGTGTCTGGCCACCCGGCGTCAGGTGTCTGGCCACCCGGCGTCAGGTGTCTGGCCACCCGGCGGCAGGTCTCTGGCCATCCGGCGTCAGGTGTCTGGCCACCCGGCGTCAGGTGTCCGGCCACCCGGCGTCGGGTGTTCGGCCACCCGGCGTCGGGTGTTCGGCCACCCGGCGTCGGGTGTTTGGCCACCCGGCGGCCGAACTACTGATCGACCTTCGGTGGTGAGCGGACGACAGTTATTGGCAGTCGCAGCTCGTGTGGCGTGGCCACTGCCTGTACAGCAGCAGTGCCATCGTCAATGAATGACCATCTGATACACATCTGATACACACCACATGTGACATACGGCGATGTTTGTCTTGTCTTCTCAGTCCCGTTGTCATTTCCCGCCGGCCACGGACTTCCAGGCCCCGATCTCCCAACCCGTTGATTGATTGAATATTTGTGTTGAGAGGGGAGGGAGAACAACAATTGCTGATGGTTTTGTAGCGCCCATTCTGACCCACCAGCCCACCGGTGACTGTGATGGGAGACTTATTCAGTATCACCTGGCATTCTTTCTTGTCCCAGTCAAAAACAATAACCGGAAACATAATTAAAAAATTATTTAAAAAAAACACTGCCTTGAACAGGTAATGTGAATCAGGCCCATGCGACGTGAGCTTAGTTAGTTAGTTATTTGGGCTTTAGGGCGCGTCGACCATGTTGATCATATAGCGCGCATGACGTGAGCTTGATGCATACGAATCATGTGTATTATGTGGTTAGAACATAACACAAATGTTTGCTTGTAAAACAACATTGCTTGCATTGATTGACATGACCTGGTTTACATTAAACAGCAAATAGCGCTATGGCTGACTAAACGAATCTGTAGATAGAAGACACCAATGTAAATGTTAATCATTCACCCGTTTTAGCGAAAGAAAAAGATTTGACACGAGTCATGCGAGCTGTGGAATAACCCGATTAATAGCACACACACCAGACCACTTCTGCAGTTATCGGTGGTTGTGACTTTACGACGCACTCAGCAGCTGAGGCCACATGGCGTCGCCTGCCTCTCACCCTGGCAGGAAGGGCGGGCACCACGTTTTGCGGTCACCAATAAAAAGGAATCTCTTGACAGCGGGTGGGAAGCATCTGTTATACAGGTCGTACTACTCCCAGAGGTTGCAAATCGGGACATAATCCAAAATAGCGTATGAATCTAAACACAAGAAATAAATAGAATCCACTTATAAATCCATTAGTAGCCAAATTCACTTATAAACATATCGAAGAAGAACCCTGGGTTCTTTTACGACGCATTCAACCGCTAGGTCATATAGCGTCGCCAACCTCTCACGCCGATTGGTCGCGGGTGGACTCGATAAATGCCGTCGGTTGTGAGATTCGAACCCACAATTTTGCGATCAAGAGTCCGACGCTCCACCAACTGAGCCACTGCGGCCCCCTTATAAACATATCGAATAGAGAACCTGTTTCCCTCAAAGGTCCCATTACTTTATAACTTATTGACGAGAAAGCGGGTGTGACAGGTGTGAAAGGCACCAAGGTGGATCACAGGTAGTGTCGAGAATAAACCACGTACTATAATTAACCCGCAATAAATGCTGTTTCCCAAACAACAGAGTATCTGCACATCGAGTCACAACAAAGTGAGCACTGTACCCATTTCAGTTGGCGTATGTCAGACCGCAGACACCCGAGCCCCAGTGGTTGTGCCGGTCCACCTATAGCCAGCAGTACGGCGACTTGTGTCTCGCGACAGGTACAACACCACGAGCGGGAGCCCAGCTGATCAACACAAGCCAACCATAGCCGGACTGTCGACAGCAGTCGACACTCAACCATCCTACAGCAGCCTTTCGCCGTGGTTCCGGTCTGTGGAGTTCAGCAGACCATTGCGATCGGAACAGATAACACGTGCAAGGGATCGCGTCGGTGTCATTTCCAGGGTTCAACATGTCCAGGCAGTAGGCATAATCGCTCAGTGATTGCTATGTACGAATAACATTGCTTTTCAACGGGCTACTGCGAGACTTCGCAGCCAAAAGCCCGGTGTAACTTCTGGAAAACCATAGATATGAAGTTTCCGAGCCAACTAAAAGGCATTGGTGCTGATGAAGAAGTCTGCAGCACATTATACGGCTGAAAGTTACTGAACGGGTATTCCGGTTCTAGTGACGCTCAATCACCGATATCATCATAGTCACCGATATATTGAAAGTCAGACGGTTTAGACAGCAACCCCAGCACTGCATTGTGCGGTAGCCACCAGCCCAGATACACAGTTGCAGCCGTCCGTCGGTGCAGTAACAAGTAACCGTCCGTGCAGCCATACCCACGCGCTGCGGCAGGGCGAGGTGGGTTCGGACGGGCCGCGTGCAGTGCCGGCGGTCAGCGCGGCCGCTGCACCACAACGTCGGAGACGGAACGTGTCGTTACTGTGTCGCCAACATCGGTGTGCGTGTAGGGGTGGGCGCGGTGAGGGAGAGTATGGCCAGTTTGGCCTACACCATTCGGGTGTGGGCAGCACGTGCTTCACTGTGTGTGTCGCTACGGCGCACAGGCTGGGTGGGCGAGCCACTGACGTACACCGGGACGGCATACACGCCTCACGGTGACCACGACACCCACCCTTACCCCGACCCCTGCCCCGAGCCCGAGCCCGAGCCCGAGTCCGAGACCGAGCCCGAGCCCGAGCCCGAGCCCGAGCCCGAGCCCGAGCCCGATCCCGATCCCGATCCCGATCCCGATACCGATCCCGATCCCGATCCCGATCCCGATCCCGATCCCGATCCCAGCCTCTCTCAGACGAGTGCCGCAGTAGTTGGACGGGCAGCGACTAACCGTGTTGATGCGACGGTGGCGGCCGGTCGCTCTCGGGCAGGGAGTGCTCCAGCACACCTCCGCCCGTGGTGATCTCCAGCAGGTCATCGTCGGAGGTGCGGCGCACCTCCTCGGCCGCCGGCTGTGGCGACCGCTGCACACACGGGCCGCGCAGGTCAGCTCGCCGCACAGGTCACCCTCAGGACAGACTCATCACCAGACCCGTCACAGAGCGGCCACATCACCACCACACGGCCTCCGTCGGTCAGGACTGTTCAGACCAGATCACAGCACAGGACAGTAGCGGCACCACCAGCCCCACCCCACCGGGTCAGGGCGGGTCACGGGGACAGGGTTGTCGTCTGCCGCAGCAGTGCCGGCCGCACGACGCCGGCACTCGGACACAGACGGACGGAGTGCACACGGAGCGGCAGACATACAGCGGCGCCGAGAGAAGCGGCCGACGGCGGCTGCCAGGAGCATTCGGAGCCGGAGCCGGAGCCGGAGTCAGAGTCAGAGTCGCCGCCGTCTCGGACTGGGCTGTACGTGGCGCGGCCACGGGCGGCCGCCCAGCGCAGCTGGCTGCCGTACATGGCGACACAGAGCTGCGGCGGGCGGCAGGCGCGACCTGTCGGCGGCGAGTGACGGCCGCGGCCACAGCCGCAACACCTGTCACCTGACGGCGTGGTCACCACCTGACCGATCGCCGCCCACCACATCGACACGTGTGGCCCAGCCACAGACACCGGACATTGTGTTCCGACCCGAAACGGCCGGACACATGTGTCACGACACCAGCCCCGCCTCACACGTGTGTCCCGGCCAGAGACGGCCAGAGACGGCCAGAGACGGCCAGACACGTGGGTCCCGGCCAGAGACGGCCAGACAAGTGTGGCCCGGCCAGAGACGGCTAGACACGTGTGGCCCGGCCAGAGACGGCCAGACACGTGTGGCCCGGCCAGAGACGGCTAGACACGTGTGGTCCGGCCAGAGACGGCTAGACACGTGTGTCCCGGCCAGAGACGGCCAGACACGTGTGTCCCGGCCAGACGGCCAAACACGTGTGGCCCGGCCAGAGACGGCCAGACACGTGTGGCCCAGCCAGAGACGGCCAGTCACGTGTGGTCCGGCCAGAGACGGCCAGTCACGTGTGTCCCGGCCAGAGACGGCCAGACACGTGTGGCCCGGCCAGAGACGGCCAGACAAGTGTGGCCCGGCCAGAGACGGCTAGACACGTGTGGCCCGGCCTGAGACGGCCAGTCACGTGTGCCCAGCCAGACGGCCAGTCACGTGTGTCCCGGCCAGACGGCCAGTCACGTGTCCCGGCCAGAGACGGCCAAACACGTGTGGCCCGGCCAGAGACGGCCAGTCACGTGTGGTCCGGCCAGAGACGGCCAGTCACGTGTGTCCCGGCCAGAGACGGCCAGACACGTGTGTCCCGGCCAGAGACGACCAGACACGTGTGTCCCGGCCAGAGACGGCCAGACACGTGTGGCCCGGCCAGAGACGGCCAGACACGTGTGGCCCGGTCAGAGACGGCCAGACACGTGTGGCCCGGTCAGAGACGGCCAGTCACGAGTATCCTGGCCCGTGAGGGTCGGACGCGTGTGTACCCAGGTGGATGGTCCAGGTGGATGGTCCAGGTGGATGGTCCAGGTGGATGGTCCACATGTTCGCCAGAACATGTGATCTCGCTGGCCGCACCAGGTAGGGGCCGAAACATGGTGGTATCCTGCACACTGGGGATGCATGTAGCTGCTGTCAACATGAGCTTGCAAATCCACTGTTCTCCAGACAAGCACTCATCCACAATATTCCGTGATGCTGGTAGGCACCATGTGCTTGCCATTGCATGCGGTTGTCTCATCGGTGTACTAAAAGAGAACATGCATCAATGCAAATGTGAAGAAAAACAACCGCCAATTCTACTGAAGAATTGAAGTTTACTTGCCAGCACTAGGATGTCAATCCACGGATTGGGATCTCGAGATCCCGGGATTCAGGACTAAGATCAATCCAGAGTCCCGGGATTAGAATGTTTGCGATCCCGGGATCCAGATTCAGTTTTTTTTTAATGGAAAAAAGTGTGATACGACACAATGATAACGGTGTAATAGCGATGGGGCTTTCCGCGCAACTGTGTGAATATCGCCACATAATGTAAAAGATGATGCCCCCTGTCAGTGGTGCACTTACGTACCCACGGCCAGCATTGATAAATGCTTGCACTCCCCACACACCAGTGAACCCCTGATCGGGACTTCCCAGAACAGCCTTACCGAACCACTAATGGGCTGTGGGCAGGCTGGCTGGTCAGACCAATGCAATAGCTGGTCTGGACAATGCAATGGCCTGGTCTGGCCATCGTGTGTCCCTTCAATCCTTGAACCTCGACTACTACATACGTCACTGACATGAAGGTAGGTTGGTATGCAGGTACTTGAGGTCTTTTACGACCCATTCGACTACTGGGTCACGTAGCGTCGCCAGCCTCTCACGCCGGTTGGTCGCGGGAAGACTTGGTAATCCCGCCGGTTGTGGGATTCGAACACACGATCTTGAACTCTCTACCGACTGAGCTACCGCGACCCCCACTGTCATGAAGCGTGACACGTTTGTCATATCGCCGGCTACGCTGAGTCTGTAGTTCATTGTGTGAAATAGTGAGCGAGCAGCGCATTCTGCAGACTTACAAAATAATTTGGGATTCCGGGCCTGTCTCTTAGCTTGGCAAAGAACTGGCATCCAAATTCAGCAGACTGGTGAGTCCGGTATGCACGACTAGCTAGATTTATTAATTATGTATGTACGGAAACTAAACCTTCATATTGTTCGACATCTAGAGCAGTTCCACCAATCTAATTACTAAAACTTTGAAATAACTGGACTGTAATATGTGCGATTCACAGCGTTTTACACGTATATACAAGACCATACGTCGTATATGTTACCGCCTCAGAAATAGTTGACCATATTTCATGAGTACATACACTTCAAGCAGCAAGCAGCTTCAATCAAACAGCAAACATTTCAATCAAATTGAATGCAGTTATCCATAGAAAATATATTCCCGGTATCTCAGAACATCTCGGGATTGCAACAAAGTCCCGGGATCGACATCACCAGTCAGCACTACTGACCCCATAACTTCAGGAACAAACAAACGGCGACCGCCGCTATATCAGCCGGCGCATCTCCCGTTGTCTGTACTTGGGTTCTTTTACGACGCATCCGACTGCTGGGTCATATAGCGTCGCCAACCTCTCACGCCCGCTGGTCACGGGTTTCCTCAGTAGTCCCGCCAAGTTTATCTTCCTCACTACATATATAGACAGACGTGACGGTAGGCGATAGCCGGGGTCGGGCCCCAACTGCAGAAGGAGGAGCAGGCCCGCGGAGACACGCCGCTGGCCCACGCCACATGTCCCCGGCCCGGTCGTGTCAGGACTGCGGCGCCTCACTCCACCCCACGTGACCTCGGCTCGTCACGATAGGGGCGCTTGACCACAGCACGTGGTCTTGGCTGTTGCCAACAGGGGCGCCTGACCTCCCCACGTGACCTGGACTGCTCTACACGTGCTCTGGACTACTTAGCTTACACCACGTGGCCCCGCAGGACGGCGTCTGCCTTGCTCTGTCACCCCACATGATGCGGCGAGGCTGTGATCATACAATGAGGTGAACCTGGCGAATGATCGCCGAATGTCTGTTGTCCCACTCTTCTGGCTGTATACCGTGGTGAGGAACATGCTTTATGTGTCCAGTGAGCGGTATCAGCCGAGAACAGCACAAGCACGGCCGATGCTAATAATCAGACTCCTGACGGTGAAGGGGACGGGGGACACGTGACCGGTGAGACAGAGACGTGATACAATCAAGACATAACACAAGGAAGAAAAAACCAGACCCGCCCTGGCTGGCTGCAAACGGGGCTCATCAGCTGACAAAAACCCAACAGCTGCATGCTGGGAGTGCCGACACCACGTGTCATCGTGTAACGCCGACAGACCACGCGGTACACACGAGTCGGCAGGGCGTTGAACTCTTGATAGTAAGGTCGTGGGTTCTAATCCCACAACCGGCGAGATTACCGAATGCACCGGGGATCAATCGGAGTGGGAGATTGGCGACGCTATGTTAACCTGGCAGCTGAATGCGTCGTAAAAGAGGAGGTTCTTCTTTACGACACACGACGGAAGCTCGTACTAGAGACCGAACACGACACACGACGGAGGCCCGTACTAGAGACCGAACACACGACGGAGGTCCGTGCCACTGACCGGCCACACGACACGACGGAGGACCATACCACCAACCGGCCACACGACAGGAGGTTTGTACCACTGATCGGCCACACGACACACGACGGAGGCCCGTACCACCAGCCGGTCACACGACACGACGAAGGCCCGTACCACCAGCCGGCCACACGACGGAGGTCTGTACGACTGATCGGCCACACGACACACGACAGAGGTCTATGCCACTGACCAGCCACACAACACATGTACGGAAATATGAATGGAATGGAACGTGAAATATAATACGAAATATGAAACAAAATAACATTTCCAAACAGAACATCGTCATCTCCGATTTCAATACCAATCAACTGAACATTAGGAATTTGTGATTTATAAACACCGACAAGTATCATATTCGATTGAATAACACTAAAATTATGCATCTTAAATACAGGTTAACATCATACATCCCGCCATGCACGGTAGTGCACAGCGCTGCGTCTGGGGAAGGGACACATTAGCACACAACACAGAGTGGCACAGTCCAGCAGCACGGCGGCTAAAGGTGGCGGCATTTGCTGTCGGCGCACCTCCACCGAGCGGGTGGCCCTGCACAGTGACAATATCCGCACCCTCCACCAAGCCGACGGCGGCAGTGTTCTGCACCACGCCGCCCTCAGCGTCCGCCACAGTCAGCGCATACCGACACCGCGACACGGCCGAATGCGCCGGCGCAACATGCTAGGGACCGCCAGCCGACACCCGTGCGACCTGAAAGGACGAGCTTACCCACTCCCGAGCGTTGCGGAGGGAAGCTCCCATCAACACCCAATCACCCTGGAGGTACGTGCTGACCAACACCCGAGTACCCCTAGGATAGTGCTGACCAACACCTGAACACTCTGTAGGATCGTGCTCACCAGTATCTAATCACTGTGCAGGGAAGAGAGTATGAGGACCTGAGCAAGTTCGGGCCATAATGAATGGTGCAGAGATGGTCTGGAATCTTGAGTGCTGATAAATGGAGGAAATAGTTACCATGTACATCTTCAGAACGGGTAACAGTTCAGAATTGCCAGGAAGTGCATTACGGATAGCCCACATAAAACAAAGCAAAACATCAACACAGTATCCAACTCTTCTACTTTACCTTCATATATGACGCATTCGTGAGCTAACGCTGGTTAGCGCCACAAATCCTCTTCAATTTATCGTACGTGGACCTAGAAATCCAACGGAGAGGGCTTGAGATTCAGGCAAAGCAATGCGAAACAGTGTGCAACCAATAGATTGCAGAGACCCAGGAAAAGCTTCCTCCCAAACCGGTTAGGGCCATGACGTCACCTGTGAGACTTCTTTTACAGCACCGAATTGGTCAAACAAGGCTCATAGGTCTGCCAAAACTACACTTTGTGAATGCTACCCTTCAGACAGTCTATTGTCGAATGCGCATCAACAACAGCAGCTCGGGGTGAGGTGGGTGAACTGCACTATGTATTCATCCACAAGAAAAACCTCTGATGACAAAACAAAGATGCAGTTTTCTCAATTCACATGTGGGAAATTCACTGCCAAAAACTGTGGTCCCACAGTCTGATGAATGTCGGATTATATCCTATGATCCTCGTGGCTAGACCCGCTGGGGAGGACATGGAGATGTCACAACATTCCTGGGCATTGGATAGGGGATCAATAAGGGAGGAGGCACCTCTTAAGTGTGGGGGTGAACTAAATAACGATACAGCCCTACCTAAAACCACCTGAACGTTGTGCGATCTACATACCTCCTCCTAACTTCAAATGTACATTCAGCCTGTCTTGGGAGAGAAGGCCTAGAAAATATTAGCAACGTAGAATGAGGATTGCGTGATAATGAGCATCACACCACTAAAAAAAAACGTAAAATGGGACACCAACCCGGACCACTCAGGACGGGTAAGCAAGTGCATGAGGCAATTATGCATAATAAATGCAGACCTCATTTGAGCAAAACAATTTCTTACCCTTCTTTGATAACACCTTGATTCCAACCATAAAATATTTCCGGCGATGAAAAATGGCTACATCAACCGCATGATCATTGTGCTGAGCCCAGCGTCAAATGGCGGGTGACATCGCGCTACCCCTCAAAGCCATTTTCCACCAAAATCCATCCAAAGCCTCGTAACGTCACATTGGGCATGTTCGTGCAATTGGAAAATGCTACCATGAGTTCCCAACAGACTGTGCACAGTGACAGCGGACTCGACATGCTTCGCCACATGGCGTCCAACTCCAGAGGAGGAAAATCACAGAAGTGCAAGCCCATTCCTACTGTACCTGTAACATTGCTGACAACCGGAAGGCTAAATCTCCGCCATGAGGCTACTAACAAGTTGTTTGCTAGTGCTGAAATGTGAAGCACAACATGAAAGCAAAAACTCGCACAAACAGGCAAAAACTCACACTCGCATGGTACAAGTAACTGCACATGCACAATGATGACAGGGCAGGTTTTCTCAGGTATGACATATTACATACCAAATATCAAGCAAAAGAAGAAGTGTCATTTTAAGGCCATACAAATCATAGACAACATGAAACTATCATAGTGATTGCACACATACATTACATATTCACATATGTAATGCATATATACACATATTGTATATATATATATATATATATATATATATATATATATATATATATATATATATATATATATACATACATACATACATACATACATGCATGCATGCATGCATGCATACATGCATGCATGCATGCATATCTACATGCATGCACGCATACCTACATACATACATACATATATATATATATATATATATATATATTGAAGCTTAACTCTACTAAAACGTCATGTCATATAATTCATCAACTAACTATGAAACACAGCTGAATGCATATAATGCTGTGTACTTACGCGGGATGATGGAGACACTAAAGAGTCATAAGACATGGTGCCAGTGGTGTTCAAGGGATCAGTTTCCATGTCTTCATCATTGTGATAATTACCAGCTGCAACATAAAAGCAGTAAAGCATGAATATGCAGATGTTTTTGTCCTAAAATTACACTACAGACATTCTGGACGAAATGAGAAACAATGGCTCAAAGCAGCATATGAAGACAGGGGAAATTAAACAACACTGGAGCACCATGTCCTGGTGAACATTGTGTTGCTGTACAAGGTCATTGCCAAATAATTTCTAAAGATCTTCAAGGAGCAAGGAAGTCATGAAATGATTGCAAATTGCCTATGTTGGTTGGTTGGTTATTTGAGCTTTGGGGCACATCGACTGCATTGCAGCACCTAATAATCTTCCTCTGTGCCACTTGGAATATTATAATATTATGTACGGGAATGCAAACCTTCATTAGGAAGTGACATAAATAGCATATCTAAGAGTGCAGCCCAAGGCTACTGGGCATATTAGCAGACTAGGCAATTTAGAATATGGGGACATGCTTATGGTATTATATATGTACTCACTCAAGCATGGGAGACTAAGGAGTAATATGACAGAGGTGCTTAAGGTAGCAAAAGAAGAACCTTTTACTACACACTTCATTGCTAGGTCATATAGTGTTGTCAACATCACATGCCAGTTAGTTGTTCGAACCCACGATCTTATGATCAGAGCCAAGTGCCCTACAAAGCTGCCATGAACCTCTTAAAGAAAGTCAAGATCAGAGGTGGGCAGAATCTACCATTCCCTCCTATTTTTTCGATGATATCTCATACACAAGCAAATTGTAATGCAATCCTGTGACTTTGGTAAAAAGCAACCAGTCCATCCTAAACAAAAAAAGGTAAAAATCCTTTGGTAAATAAAGGAACTGCAGGGGTGCAAAGCTGACAGACCGGTCGCCCGGCTGCTGAGCGTTCAAGGCCATAAAGTTTTTGTCGATGAGATGATGAGGTGACATGGTGTAGTGGCCAATCTTGACCTCCTTTGACCTGGAAGGCAACGGTCGTGAAATTTATACTGAAGCAATTCCATACAGCTATAATATATACAAATATACAAGTTCTGGTCTAGGGGTGCATTGACTGCATTAGGTCATATAGCTCCCTTATCAAGTTATGAGACACATAATTCTTGTTTGCTCATGCCAAAGCCTTTGACAACAATATAATAGCTACCCAACATCAGCAGCAGCACAGAATGTGTGATAGCAGCTTTCACTTTGTCTCAAGAATTGACACATTTGTGAAGATTTTGCATTCCTGTTTGGATTCTAGATGTGTTTCCTGCATATTTCCTGAAATATGCAGATGTTCAGCTAGAAAAGCACATATCAAGCAATCAGAACACTGATTTGGTTTTTAGGCATGCATGGTATTGCAGCCAGGGTTGGAAAAATAAGCTGCTCCTAGATTTTTGTTTGCATCCAAAATGTTATGGTATCCCGATCATTATCCTATGCTTTTCTTCATTTGGAGGTTGAATAATGCTGTTTGACAATGAACAGTTCACCAATAAAGTGCTCAAGATTCACTGAAGTGTAAGCCAAAATTCTGGTCACAGGCTTTTCAGAAAATACCCTACCCATATTTGATTATCCTAAAACTTTTACCTCCAAATCTAGGATTACAAAGTGCAAACCCAGCCCTGATTGCAGCTTAGGTTTCCCAACATAATAGCTCATCCCTACCCATACCTAGTCATTCTCACATGTCATAAACAAGAAATTCAACACTCATCCCTGTAACAAATTCTTAGATTCCATCTTAATTTCACACTAATTGTGCACATGTACCACACTAAAACAATACTGCACAATAAGCTCCATCAAAACAATGACTAGGCCAAAATGGCTGATTCTCAGAAAAAATGACCAATACCAAAAAGCAGTGATGACAATGACAATTTAAAGTCATATCAGTGACATCATTCGGTGTTTAGGTTTGATTATGCTATATATTTAGTACATCATTATAGTTTAACGTTAGACAATTATATATATTTTTTTTTTATGTCTTTATTTCCTGATCAGCACATGAGCTTGTTTTTTTTTGGGGGGGGGATGAGCACACTTGTTGAGTGTTGTATATATGACTTGCCAGAGCCAAATGCCCTGTGTGTTTGGGTCGTGCACCAGTGTTTCACATAATTATTGAACTGGAGTTTCTAGGCACCATCACATCCTTCTGACTGAAGTGATTTGTCCAAAATATTATAGAGCTTGCTGGTACTGGTAGGATAGACATCAGTGGGAGATATATATAATAACAGTTGGCATGGCACAAGGGATCAGTGTGTCTGAATTCAGAAATTTGGGGCAGCAAAAAGCAACACATAGCAGGACAAGTATGTGCATCATAAGTCAGATATTTAGCCCTATGTTGGCATATTCCATAGGTTGATATCAGTGCACCACATAAATGGGTAACTGATAATAAAATAGTTGGCATCAATTGCTGGTTATAGGCTAATGATGTTTTATGCAGATTTATAATTATGGATACATTTGTGCTTTAAGAAGCTCAGTGATTTCTTGGAATTCATTCCGAGTACAATGCTCATGAAAATCAATGCTCATACAATGCTTCATGAAGACAAGGCAACCACTCATTTCCTCTGCAATGTGCAAATGCCGCTTACTTTTCAGTTGGCTAGCAAAAAAAACACCAAATGGAGGACTTCAAGTTTCCTAGCATAGAATGAAGAATAATGTAAGAAATGCAACATAAACTAACCTAGCCTACCTTTCATTTTTTTTTTTTAACTTTGAAAAAATTCCAACATGTTTTTTCTCACCATTTTGCAAATTAAAACCAAAGTAACCTAAAGTAACCTAGTTTAATACAGCGAAGAATGGCTCTTAGATGCTCCTAGGTTTTAGACATGGGTTTTATCACTCCTGACGATGGCCCCTGTCCGAAACGTTGAGCAATAAAGTATAATCCGTAACATTACTTTTGATGTCAACTAAGCACCTCCTGGTATATTGAAGGTCGTATATTTTCTTTACACACAATGTCTAAAACCCAGGAGCATCTAAGAGCCATTCTTTGCTGTATTAAACAATGTTATAACAGTGGCAACCTCACAGAAGAAATGGCCCAATTTGCAATTTTGCATCAAAAAAGCTAAGACGGGTCGAAGAACGGATCATCTTCCTCATCAACTGCAGACAGGAAAGGCTCTACCCTGGATTCATAGTCTCCAAGGTTTCAATTATTCTATCTGGACATAGTTTGTTTCTGGTTTGGAGTTTCTTTAAGTGTCTGCACCACTGAGGAGGCTTTTCTGCATTCCACTTGTCTTTTTGCACTCTTTTTTCCCACGTGCTTTTGTCAATTGTTAAGCTCGACATTTTCTCATCACTCCTGACGATGGCCCCTGGCCGAAACGTTGAGCAATAAAGTATAATCCTTAACGTTACTTTTGATGTCAACTCAGCACCTCCTGGTATATTGAAGGTTGTATATTTTCTTTACACTCAATGTCTAAAGTAACCTAATCTAACCTAGCCTAACCTGCTTTTGAAGAAAACATCGTCAATATTTAGGATTTTTCCATTCAAATTTTCCAACTTAAAAAAAACACAAGCTAACCTGACCCCTTTGTTTGCTTTACAGAGGAAAAATGGGTGTAAAACTTGTCCCATGAATACCTTAAAGCACAACAATACAATATTGTTAAACAGCGATGTACATGATACATTATGTAGCATACACCATTCAGTATTACATTAATAAAAGGTGTTTTGGGATTTTTTGTAACTTACTTTTGGAATACAATGTTTATGAAAGCTATTCAGAAGATGCTACCACTGATTTTCGTTGCTCGTGCTTACCTCTTGGTTTATCATAGCTATAATTTATATAATGTGCCATCCATTCCATTCCACACTGCTGTTTTTGTGAGATAATTTATCTATCCCTCACCTGACACTTCTCAGATGTGATGAAAAGGACATTCAACACTCCATGCAGTTCATTCAACACTTCTTCACATTGAAAATGCTTAGTTTCTGCCTCTTTATCACACAGATCATGTACCACTATTATTCCACAAGAATGCCGACTGAAACTGCACAGGCTGCACTGATCGAGTTGTGACATACGAATGATGTCACAATATATAGTAGGTACTGTTGTTTTTAGATTATAATATATTGGTTTATATTAGCTTAGATTAGAGTATATTTTATTATATTAGGTTAGGCTAGGTTAGGTTCTCATTGAGGGCTGTGAAACACAACTTCTTAATCGAAGCTGCAAAGCTATACAAGCTGCAATCTGAGGGACATGTTCCAGGGGTCAACAACCCACAGATGGGACCATCTCATTAAGGTATGTGAACTGTTTGTAGCATTAGCCAATTGAAGCCTCAGTGCCATACCTGTCATCGCCAGTACCAACGTGACTGACATTGTTCAAATTGAAAAGTAAGCATGAGCTGCAAAAACAAGTGGTCATATCTTCCAAATCACGTTCATAAACATCACATTCCGAATAAAAATATCCCAAGATCCCAAAACATCTTTTATCAAAAATTTACCCACCATTCAACCTCTTAGTTACATCTTCAATAGCAAAATTAGAAGAGATCTATTTGCATCTGATATTTGGATACACTGCAGTGATGATGCAATAGTTGGTTGCCAACTAAAAAGTAAGCATTTATTATGGATATGAGTGGTTATACCATCTTAATCCCAATGTGGCGCAATGCTGTAATAATTTTATCCGGAAATAACAAATTGCAAGTGAAATCTTCGACCACAACACCAACTACAGGAGCACGACAGAACATTCAGATCGTAAATCCCCTTACATGAACAGACTTTTTCGTTAGTCACCGTTCCGCAGCGGTCCGGGACGCAACACAGCCGCAGGCCCTCCGCTGCCCGAGTTTTCTGCTGTCAGGGTGTCTTCTTTGTCATCCCTTCAGCAGCTATAGCTAAAAATAACCACAGTGTCGTCACACGTGCAGTCTGTTGTTCCTTTTGTTGCTTGAGACGGCATGAGACAAGTTTTAACCATGGGTGTTATAGATGTAGGTTTCTGAAAATTATTGGAAGAGCGCATGAAGGCATACATGAAGGCAATGGCCGACCCCAAATATATCGGATTTACATACCACAGGCAAATCTTCATCGTCTGTCATGAAATCCTCTTCATCCCTCACAGCCGTCCTGCTTTGTAGGGGCCCATCACAGTACTCAGTAGTCCTGTCTAGCTCTCCTGGGGAATTTCAGACATTCGATGAGCCCTCACTAATCCTCTTGAGCTCTTAGGAGCTCTGTTGATCCATCAGGGATCCCCTCAAGCCCAAAGAGGATCTCAGCCCTCTGGCCATCAGACGCCCTGTTTGTTGTTCAGCTGTTAGAGGCCCACTCCAGCTGAGACTGCTTTCCGGCTGCCATGGGCATTCGAATGCCCATGCCCATGAGCTGGATCGATCTAGCTCTCGAGCGGGCCCTTTCTTGTCTTCATGGTCCGTGCCAGCTCCCTCAGAATGGACGTCTTCAGGTCTCAAGGGCACTTTGCACACAAGCTGTTAGACGCGTTTTAATTTGTCATCAGTTATATCTCCGCCCACAGGGCGTCCGCATGGACGGCCCCCATCGTACTTACCAGTAGGGTGGGTACCCCTCACCCCTTGGAAACGCCACTACTTGTAAACGGCCCTGGCCCCTCCATAGGCTTAGAGGCCCTTTACGTAGCACCGGGAATCCTCCGCTTCGGCCCGGATCGTCTCCGCAACTCGGGGGCCTCTTTATCGTCCTGAGGTCTGCTGTCAGCCTCTTTCCATTAGCGTGAGCCAAAGCCGATCCGGTGTCTGCACATCCGGCCCGTGGCCCCCATCCGTCGGCTCAGGGACCCTCTTCCACGGATCAGAACACTTTCCGTCCGACCGGCGTCTCCTCTTCAAAAGCTTGAGCCTTCTCTGTGATGCAAGGGGCCCCTGTGCGGTTTCGGCTCCCATCCTCCCAGGGGCCCTTTATGTCGGCTCTGGGCTCTCCACGACTGCCCGGGGTCCGCCCGGAGCTAGGGGTCCTCTCCGTCGGTGCAGGGGCCCTCCTTAATGATCCAGGCCCCCCTGTGTCAGGCCGGAGGCCTTCTTTCAACAGCTTGGGACCCCTCCATCAGGCAAGGGGCTTTTATGCTGCTTGGGCCACATCCATGAGCCCAAGGACCCTTTCTGACGGTCGAAGGTCCTCTCCAGCAACTATGGCCCCCTCCGTCGTCTCATGGATCATCTTTGACGACCCAGAGTCTTTTCCGGCAAGCCGGAGGCCCCTTTTCAAACGCTTGGGATACCTGTCCATCAGGTCTGGGGCCCTTTATTCGGCTTGGGCTCCGCCGACAGCCCAGGGGCCCTTCACACTGGGTCGGTGCCCTCTCCGTCAGGCCGGGGTGGCCCTTCCAACTATTCGGGGCTCCTTCAGTCGAGCTAGAAGCCCTTCACGTTAGCCCAGCCAAGGGCCCTCAATGTCTTCCTGATGGCACTGTCCGTTGACTCGGGCCCTCTTCAGCGGCCCGACGTTCTCTCTGTCAGCCCGGGAAGGGCCCCTGGACCGACGAAAGGGTTTTCGTCGGTCCAGGGGCCCTTCCCAATGAACATGCCGACAGCGGCCCGACATCGGCCCTATGCTCGGCCCTATATCGGGCCACTGTCGGGACGCTAGCGGCCAGCTGTCGGTTGGAGAGTGGAATGTCCGCTCATGCCGACATGTAGCCGACGTGGGGCCGATGTCGGGCCGATGTTGGGCCGCTGCCGGGACGCTAGCGACCCGCTGTCGGCTGAGGAGTGGAATGTCCGCCCATGCCAACATGTAGCTGACACCCAGCCGACATGTAGTCGACGTGTGGCCGATGTCGTGCCTCTGTCGGGACGCTCGCGGCCCGCTGTCGGCTAGGGAGTGAAATGTCCGCCCATGCCGACATACACCCGATGTCCCCCCCCCCCCCCCGATTCTCTCTCCCGATCCAGATTCCCCCTCCCGATATCCAGCCGACGTTTCCCCGCTGTCAAGCTGACGCTCGCCCTCACTTTGCCGAATGTGCTTGATCTCAACAACCGATTCTCAGAACAACTGTATTTTATCACCATCTGGCAGAACAATTGCATTTTGTCATCAGTGAAATTAGAGCCGTCCTTCACAGATACCGTACCGCCAAGCAGCTCCTCAAGCTCCCCACTCGGGATTGTTTTCAAACAGGCATTTTCCATGGCCGGTACTCTGTCAGAGGCATTGTGGATCCATGTTGATATCAGCTTCCCCGTTCCGCTGCCTTTTCTCCGTTGACATGAGCTTCTCCGTTCGGCCCCAAACTTCACCCGGGCGGCATCCATGAAGCAAATTTAAAGATGATTAACCATCAAGAACAAAACGGAATTAATACATACCCAACTCGATTTCACATAAGCGGGATTGAGAGCTCCAAATAAATTGAGTATTAGATAGTCCATACATTTATGGAAAATACGTTGACAAATTCTGGGAAAGGTTAGGATGATCGTCTATGCGTTCGTTTAGGCTCATTACGACACATTGTGCGTTGTGCGGATATTACAACTGTAGAACGCTGTGCAAGATACAATCGACCAGGCAATCGCGACGCAAACGTCTTATATGTTATTTCTCAGTGTTATGAGACACTTACCAGTAAACTACTCTAAAATGTAACGAAATCTGGTGTCCAGACTCGCTTTCGTGCCACATACACAATTTGTACACCCCAATGCACAGCACGATCTCACCTTTTTTTCGATTCTAGCTCTCCGACAGACCGAACAACATGATACTTCCAAGGAATGAAGCACCGGAAATGCTCGGGCCCTCTGCGGCGCCGTCATGGGAATTGTGCGAGAAATAAAAAGCTGGCCTAGTTAATATATTGCGTGTAAAGAAAGCATACGACCTTCAATATACCAGGAGGTGCTGAGTTGACATCAAAAGTAACGTTAAGGATTATACTTTATTAGGTACTCAACGTTTCGGCCAGGGGCCATCGTCAGGAGTGATATCAAAATGCCAAGTTAAGCAATTGAAAAAAAAAAAAAAAGCACGCGAGAAAAAAAGCGTGCAAAGACACGTGGAATGCAGAAAAGCCTCCTCAGTGGTGCAGACACTTAAAGAAACTCCAAACCAGAAACAAACTAGGTCAAGATAAAATCCTCTGAGGAAGCCCGAGCCGATGGTCCACATACATATCGATACATACACTCACGCACATATATAGACATAGATCCAATATAACGCGTAATACATAGAATATAATTTATGTTTATGTAATTTAAGTGATATACCAAGACGTCGTTTGCGTGTTTAGTTGCGGCCGTAGATTACGTATGTGTAGAGATTCGAGGACCTTTAGATCAGCGTTGTCCCTGGCTGTTGCTAGAATTTCTACTTTGAAGTTTGTGTTAGTGTCGCTGTGTTCCATGTTATAATGTTTGTCGATCATGTGTTCGCCTAAAGGTGTGTATGCTCTTCGAAGTCTGGCATCTCCCAAGTGCTCATTGTACCTATCCCTGATACTACGTTTGGTTTCACCGACATAAAATATTCCAAGACAGCGGTTGCACGTTATTTTATAAACTACGTTTTTTCGCGTGCATCTACCTTTGAGCCCGTTGATGCAGGTGTGGCACGTTCTTCTACCAGCAGGGCATGGCGGAATTTCCAGGGCTGAGCGGACCAGGTAAGATTTCAGCGTAGGTCCGCTAGTCCAGGCTACCCTAACATGGTTTAGATGAGACGAACGGATGGCTGCGTTTACCTGTCGACATAGTTGGTCATCGACAAATGGA
Organism: Ashinkailepas kermadecensis; assembly: GCA_034440615.1. Classification (NCBI taxonomy): domain Eukaryota; kingdom Metazoa; phylum Arthropoda; class Thecostraca; family Neolepadidae; genus Ashinkailepas; species Ashinkailepas kermadecensis. Next base: position 2,795 of record JAOTOM010002822.1, on the reverse strand, counting down.
AGTCTCATGTAAACATAGTTGGGATTACTACCCGCTCGATGCCGACGTTGCCCACTTATCCTACTCCTGTTGTGAGGGTGAACAGCACGAGCGGCGGAGTGTACCCGATGTGCTGGGTATCCGTTTTCCAGGAAAAGAGTTGTCATCTTCGCAAGGCTCCGCTCGCATGAAATAGTATCGGAGGAGACTCGTGCTGCTCTCCTCATTTGGGATGTTAAAACGGCCTTTTTAGTAGCCATCGGGTGGGCCGAATCATAGTGCAAGATGATGGGGGCTGCCATAGGTTTAAAGTACAGTTCGGTGGTGTAGCTCCCATCAGCCTGAACTACAAACAACGTATCAAGGAAAGGAATCGAACTGCTATGACCAGTGTGTTCTAAGGTGAACTTGATGCTGGAGTGTTGTTGGTTAATTTCTGCAAAGAAGTCGAGCAGAGAGGCCAAGCCATGTGTCCAAACACCAAAAATATCGTCTATATACCTCATGTAGAGAGCTGGTTTCAAATCATACGAAGCTAAGAAGATCGACTCAAGGCGGTGCATAAAAGCAATCGCTAAAGGAGGTGCACATCGGTTACCCATAGCCACTCCTTTTGTTTGCTTGTACATTGAGTTACCGAAACGTATGAGGTTATTGCTGAAAATATGTGTTAGTAATTTCACACAGTCCTGTACCCCAATCCCGAAAAGACAAATGTCATCCAGATTGTCCTCGATTAGACGAATCACAGCATCTATTCCCTCCTTTATCGGAATGCTGCCATATAGATTTTTCACGTCCATGGTGAAAACAATACTGCCTTCCGGAAGTTTGGTAGGGAACGTTTCTTTCACCCTCTGTAGGTACGACTCCGTGTTTGTCAGATGGGCGGGAACCAACGCTAGTATCTGGACCAGAATCTTGCTCAAGAACCAAGATAACTTGTCTAGGGGGTCACCACTCGCCGACACTATAGGGCGCAGTGGAACCTCTAGTTTGTGGTTTTTGGGGAGCCCGTATAATTCCGCTGTGCGGCTGGAATGAGGAAGGAGAGATAACACTATGTCTTTATGTAACTTCCTGATAAAGTTTCCTTGATAATAGTACATGTTTCAATTTCGAGACGTTTGGTAGGGTTTGGTTGGGAAGAAATGCTCTGATAATCGTCCGTTATTTTACTGGCCTTTTCAATGTAATCCGTTTTGTTTAGCACGACGAATCCTTTGCATTTATCTGACGGCTTTACTATTACATTATCGTTGTTTTTCATTTCCCGAAGTACTTCCCTCTGTTTCGCATAATTGTCCGACCTTTTGTTCGATGCTTTGTTGTGATATTTATATGCTTTTAGAACTTTTGTTTTTAAATCTTTCAATTCAGATTCTAATTGAGTTGTGGCTCTCGGTGGTTGGTATGCAGGAGTGTCGGGAAACATGGGGCGAAGCTTTGAATGACCTGTGCTAGAGGTGCTTTGTGATAAGCCTTCCCGCGGTACCTGAGGTACAGTTTGCTGTTTTGTCTCCCTCACATTCCTCCACCGCAAACCATAGATCGCCCTTTCTACGCCTGATTCTGCCTTTTCCAAGCAGCTACGATCTACTTTTTTGAGCTAACGCAAAATTGGGGCCTTTGTCAAGCAATCCCAATATATCTGAGTCTAGAGGTAACTTACTTAGATTAGACGTGCGATTTGTACGATATTGTTCAGTGCCATCGCCGTTGGTGTCCGTACCGTGGGTGCCAAAAGTAATGCAACTACCCGAGCTTTCTCCACTGGTAGCCGCGTGGTGAAGTAAATTATTTTTATCCGGGAGTGGCGTAGGTGGTTGGTACGATGAATGTGTACCTAGGTGAAGTTCGTCCTCTTGTGGTGCGCTGCGGACGGCTGCTGGCCTCACGCCGCAGTTTCTGACTCCAGAAACAACGCTGGAGATCATCAAACACAGAGACCACCCACGCATGACCAAAGCCCACCCAAAGCTCCAAACAGTCACAACGCTGGGCACGAACACACTAAACAACGAATCGCACCAGACCCTGTCCGCACAGCAGCGAAAATCGACAACACTACGTGGTGAAGCACCAACATCACTACAAACAGCTGTTTCCACTGGGCCGCAGTGTTTGTCCTCCTCCGACTCCTCAGGCAAGAGATGACTGGTTTCTAGGGATAGTGAAGTGGAGTCCCTAGAGCTCTGATTGGGCCGAAGCGTCGAACTGGAGACTTCTTCTTCCGTTGCTGCAACACTTGAGGAAACAGGAGACTCGATCTTCTGGGCATTTTCAGGCAAGCGACTTGGACACGGTACCTGCAGGAGGGTACTTCCCGGAAGACAAGTGCTTGACAGAGTCCCGTGCCCTGGTGCAAGCCCACGGCCTGAGCCGCTGCTGTCTACTAGACTCTGCTTCTGAAGCGATTCAAATTTCTTGACTAACCTTTGTCTGCAAGCGCTTCTTTCATGACGAAGGAGAGAGTCGCACTGCTCCAACAACCAGCACCAATCTGGACAGCTGCAGGACAAACGCCGCCCCAAACGGCGCAGACTTCTTCTTATATAGGCTCGATGTCTGTAAGCATCAGAAATCTCTTCTCGCAACATGATAGCTTGAAGTTTGCTAACTTGTTTACGGACCCGCTGGCTGCTGGAGCTGTGATGAATTGAAACCTTGGAGACTATGAATCTGGGGTAGAGCCTTTCCTGTCTGCAGTTGATGAGGAAGATGATCCGTTCTTCCACACGTCCTAGCTTTTGATGCAAAATTGCAAATTGGGCCATTCCTTCCGTGAGGTCGCCACTGTTATAACATTGTTTAAT